>PVKA01043772.1:0-16568 GCA_004027165.1 Ctenomys sociabilis
AGGGCCGTGGTGGGGGTGGCCTCTCCTTTCCCAGTTTCTCCCGTGACTCTCTGTCCTGGCTACCATGATGTGAACAGCTTTCTTCCACCCAGGCCTTCTCCCAAGCTACAGGCCATGCAAAGACTGAAACTTCTGACACAGGAACCAAAATAAACTGCAACTGTCAGGGCTTTTGTCTGAAAGTGACTAAAACAACAAAGGAAACAATTGGTTAATTAGTAATAATAATCACAACTACGGCCAGGCTGGTGCCTCCCTGCGGCAATGGAGGAGCAGTGTATGCAGGACTGCTCAATCAATGTTCATGACTCTAGGCTTTTTACTTTCTCACGCTTAATTATTGAGTCACCTCTTAACCATGGAGGGAACACATAGCTTTGGTTTAGTTGTGGCAGAGAGAGAGAACAAGGAGAGCTAGGCATCGGTGAGCTTGGGGCACACGGCCCAGAGCGAGGACTGCTGTGGCTGTGAAGTTCCGAGTTCATGGCTTCTGCTCTTCAGTTCCAAGGAGGAGAACCAGATCCTGCTGCAGTTCTTGTGGGGGCAGAGGGTTGGAGGGATCCACAGTCCTGAGTTAGGGAAGAGGGAGAGGCAGAGGGGCCTAGAGGGCGAGCGAGCTTCCACTCACCGTGACTTTGGCTTTTCCATTTCCCATTCCATCCCTTCACACAGCTAAGCACACACTGCTTCGAGCACAGTGGGCTGTGGAGGACCACCCTGAACAGCTCTCCTTGGAAGAAGAGTGAGTTCTGACAGAGCCTGACCCTATTCCCTTGTACTGATATGTACAGAGCTGGCTGGGACTTCTCTTTATCCTTTCAATTGGCTTAAAGCAATGTGTGTTGGTCTAGCTGAGGTGCTGGTGATAGTCTTTGAAGGTGGCATGTGTGTTTCCCTGGCAACCTACACCTGCTGCTCTTTACTGTGAGCCAGGTTGAGACAGGATGAAGAGCCATTGCTCCAGGCTGCCAGCTGGGATGGAGCCTCAAGACAGAGGCTATGACTTCCTAGGGCTTGAAAGATTATATCAGAGCTGAAGCACTAGGTCCCCCAAATGTTAGATACTATCTCAATAGCATAATTCAGATTAATTTCTCTGCATATGGCCGAAGTAAATGCAGGCCACCCACGTAGCCCAGCTCACAGTATTCACCTACTTCCCACAGTTCTCAGTCATTCCTCCTTAAACCACTCCTCCATCTTCATGGCTGGACTTAGGGCCCCTTGGCTCCCCAGTAATTATAAATAGGTTTCAGCGTCTTTACTTTCACCATGGGAGTGGTAGATTGGAATTAACTTGGTAGGAGTCTAATAATCTATCTTTGGGATTACAAATATTGACTTCTTGGACGAAGACGAGAACCTGGAGGGGACTCCTACTATGGGCTGTTGTGTTCTATGGCTTCAGCACAGGGGAAAAGACAAGTGAGAAGAAATTACTAGGGTAGGGGAGATAGCTCAGTTAAATAAGTGCTTACCTGGCAAGTGCAAGGGCCTGAGTTCAATCCCCTATTCTGAAAAAAAAAACCAAAATCACTTACCAGTGTGATGGGAGACAAATGAAAGAGACCAAAAGAAATTGACAATAGCAGAATCTTCAAAGTTCAGATGCTAAAGAATAGTTGTTTTCACAAATTAAATATCTTATATACCACATTTCTCCTTTTCTTGTCATAATTTCTTTTGAAATTGTTTATTTTTTTTTTACGAAATGATCATCGTTATTGTTTTAAAAATTAATTGTGTATAAAGTGTCTTTAAAAGCCATGAGTCCACTAACAGAACTTCTACCTAAACTTTATCATAAATGAAACAAAAACTAAAAAACTCCCCAATGCCCTCCTTCTAGCTTAGCCTCACTTTGGGTGTTTTTCTCTCAGGAAGTATTTAGCTTTGTCAGGGAATATGTTCCTTGTGACCAGAAGCACTATAAAATACAGGGCTATATCCCAGTTTCTGCGTCAGTCCTTAATTTCTCACTTGGCATGTGATCTTGGTTACTTTTCCTACCTGGTCTCAATTTCCTCAGCTGTGAGATGAAAGGATTAGACAAGATCAGAAGATGCCTTCAGGAGATTTTTTGCATTGCATGGGTCCAACTCCCCACTAGGGGACACTATGTGCTTAGTCAACTTTGAGTCCCAGACCCAGCACAGTTAACTTGGAGGCTTTCTCCCCATCTCGGTGAGGAGACCACAGGATAAGCGGATGAGACAGCAGCCCTGAGTGACAACCTGGACCTCTGAGCCATCCGGAGGCTCCACGAGGGTCCCCCCCTCCCCCAACTGCAGTGCTGTGTGTGCAGAAACAAAAGGGCCTCAAGGTCAGCTCTGCCCTGTCCAGCAGTCTCCTGAGTGTCTGGATAGCTTGGCAGGCTGTACTTTGATGTCACTGGTGAAGGTTCCCTATGGTTTACTTCATTTACTGATGACTATTTTCCTTCACTGCCCCTTAAATATGGACAGAGATATAATACCATTTTCCCTTGGAGCCCGAGCAGCTGTCCTCAGAGTACTTCATAGGACAGTATCTGGAAGAATAGGAAGTAGGCTGGGTGTAAGCACTGGGGGCGCTTGGCCACACCCTCTTTGCACCCTAGGAAGCTCTTCAGGCCCCAGGTGACAGCACAGATTTCTAGACTCCCCAGGGCACGTGGTGAGCCAAGGTAGCTCACACTGCACGGTAGGACCGTGGGACTGTGGGAGTCACAGAAGTATTTCAAAGGTGGTGGCAGAGGGGAAAGGCCAGAACCAGCTTCAAGATTGCATGGACTGCACTTTCGCTAACCCACCTCTTCCCACAGACATTTGCGTAAGGCAGCTGAGAAGTTGCCTTCTTTGATTTGCTTCCCTGGTGGGAGGGTGTGGAGTAGACTGAGGCTGTTTGCATGGGTGGGGTGCTCATGCAGGAAAGTCACTGAATATTTATCATCCCAGGACTGAGAAGAGCCACTGCACAGAGGAGACTGGGAGGCAGGCTTCAGGAGGAGGAGAAGTGCAGAGCTCAAAGGCCGTTTGCCTGGATATCAGTGAGTGTGAGTGAGTGTCAGTGCCCCTGCGGATACCCAAATCTGTGGGCAGTCAAGTCCCTCATACAAAAGGGCACTGTGTTGGCATAGACCTGCTGACATCTGCTCAGGTCCGTTACGTTACCTGTACATTCCTTACACACCTACTATGATGTCATGGTGAGACCCTCTCAGTTACATTACCTGGTTCAGAGACGAGGGCTGAGAAAAGCTTTTCCTGTTTCCTGCAGCAGCTATTTTTGTTTCAAGTAAGTTCAGGCAAGTCAGTGCACTCAATGGAAGTGCACCTGTTGGCTATAAACAAGAGAGACTTCTCTGGGGGACATGCCAGAGGGTGTGTGGTGACCAGAGGGGACAGAGCACGTTGTGGAGACTGGGATGACCAAGAGGACACACATGGGCCTCCTGTATCCAAGTGTGGCCTGGAAGGGAGGAGAAGATGTTGGCAGAGCAGGAGACAAGACGGTGGCAGGGGAGGAGACAGAAGTCAACCACTGGGGAGGATGAGCACGGAACTTTTGGAATGGAGTGATTTAGTTAGGCTGACCATGAGAACAGCCTGCTGTGGGGGTGGCGGAGGAGGGAAGGTTCAGCTCTGTGGCTGGAGCCCCTAGCATGCTGGGAAGGGGGAGGAGGCTTCACCCTGCTGGCTACACCCTAGCTTTCCAGTGTGAGGACCTGTGTGGTGCATTGGTTGCGGCTATGTAAATCCTCACATCCTTCCTTGGGCTGCATGGTCCCCCTGCAGCACAAATGCACAGTGTCTACACCTCTGATCTCACCCCTCATTCCAAGCATGCTCCATAAACAGAATAGCATACAGAGGTGAGAACTTACAGGGGAGAATTGGTCCTCACTTCGGCGTACATTAAATTGTTAATTATTTTTAACAGTTATCTTCTTGAGAGCATCTGTGTTCTTTAATGGAACTCAAATAAGTAGTCACTTGTGGGAAGATTTAATGAAGAGATAAATCTAGTCATGTGGTATCTTAGTTGCTCTCTCATTACTTGGTGAAATATCTAGCACCCACAAATTAAAGAAGGAAAGATTTATTTGGGCTTAGAGTTTGTCAAGGTTTCAGTCCTGGGCCTCCAAGTCAGGAAGTCATGGCAGCGGGGCGTCGCAGAGCAGAAACAGTTCACGGGTGGGAGCAGGAGCAGAGAGCCTTCTTTCTTTTTTCTCTTTTTACTCGTTCCAGGCCACAAGCCTATTGGTTGGTGCCACCCGCACCCAGATGGGTCATCTTTCTTCAAGTCCATCGACCACACCCAGAGCTGTGCTAACCCAACCATTGGACTGATTCAGTACCGTAATACATGACCCAATCACCTCCCCAACTCCCTGCCTATGAGTATAGGAGGCTTCCGAGGGAGACAGCTAGACATACGCTATGACATGCGGGTAAAAAGTTTCACATTCTTTGGTAAGAAGCCATATTGTTTGCTTCAATTGTCAACTGCTAGATGTACAATTGTCTTCATGAGAATATGGTCCTGCACAGAGTGGTCTGACAGGATACCTAGCTTAACCGAAGTGTATGCAGTGCTGAACTCTGCTATGAGTGTCATGCATGATTTGATTAAAAATTATTCTTCCATGACAGTAAATATACTATCTTTATAGAAATGCTTAGGTAGTGTATTAGTCAGGATTCTCTGGACATAGAAGCAATAAGATGCATGTTCATGTGTGTGTGTGTATGTGTGTGTGTGTGTGTGTGTGTGTGTGTGTGTGATTTACCTTAAGCAGCCAGCTCCTAGAGTTAGGTAGGTATGAGGCTACAAATTGAAAGTGGGCTACTTGGCTGGAGACCCAGAGAAGCCAAGTCTGAGTTCACAGGCTGCCAGTGGGCAGAAGTGGCAGAGCTCCTCAATGCCCTGGGTGGGAAGGAAGTCAGCTTTAGTCTTATAAAGAACTGCATTGATTACCTGAGATCCACCATCATACAGAGAGCACACTGATTTGCTCAAAACTCACCTTTCACATGTTACTATGCCCAGGACTCATGAAGCCAGGCTGGCTGTTGGTTTCCTACCAGCCTCACAAGGGGTCACCCCACAGATCCTGAAGTGGGGGTGCAGGACATGGCGGGGGCTGTGTGAATTTCAGGCACGTGGTATCAGAGGTTTGTTTGCACAGGGCTGTGTAGAGAAAGTTGGAATCACATACTCAGTTACCTGAAGAAGAAGGAGGAGGAGGAATAAGAGGGAGGAAGAGGAGGAGGAGAAGGAGGAGGAGAAGAAAAAAAAGAAGAGGAGAAGTAGAAGAAGAATCAACAAGAAAAATAGATTGAGTTATTTCTGTATGTGAACCCCAGAATCCCAGAACAACACAAAGCAACAACTCCTTGAGCCTCTTACACATCTCTGGTCTCTGATGCCTCTGATGTCGTGGGTTTGCCCACACACTTTTGCAGCCCCTTCTTTCTATCTCCTTACCCATGGAGGAGCTATGGCTTGCTATTGGCTTTAACAGTTCAACCTGCACAAAAGCATCCTGCCCTGAAAATACAGTTGTGTGAGTTATCTCTTCTTCTATGCTCTTCAAGCTGTGATGGAGGAAGGCACATCCCAGGGATGGTTCCAGTGACATGAGCACTGCGGAGGTCACAGGGGCTTTTGCTCATTCTCCTTGGAGAAGAGCCCACAGCTCTCTGCACTAGTGGTCCACTCCTCAGCTAGATCCTGCGGAGGGACAGACAGTTAATTGCGTAATACTTGTAACCCTGTGGGTGACTCCCAAGGGTTCTGGGAGACTGGGGTGCAGTGAGTATCAGCTGGGTTGTACCCCATGGCTCCCAGGGGGCCCAGGCTCCAAGTGAGCACCATGGAGCTGAGCCTCCGTCCCAGCATGTGGCCACACTGCCACGCCCCCCCCCACACCCAGCTCCCCACCCAGGAGAGAATTTCCTGCCTGGCTCAGAATGAGCACCTTCTGTTGCCTGTCTCCCTCTAAAGCCTGGGTTCTCTCCTATAACCAATTAGATTTAATGACAAATGACAGAGGCTCTAAAACCAGGATCTGAGTGAGATTTGCAAAAGCAGCAATAAACAAGCCAAGAAGCTATCGGGTCTCCTATTAGTATTAGATGCTGGAAGCAAGCAGAAGGGCTGGGCTCCTTTGCCTGGCACGTTCTTGCATAATCACTCCCTCTTCCTGAGCATTCTGGGCTTTTCTTCACACACATAGCTCCGAGGACAGTGATCTGCAAACCCTGCTTTGGGCTCCTTTATTTCCCAGAGAATTGCTTCATTGCCTTTTGGGTGGGGGAATCTTAGGTCATTGCCACCGTTCATGAAGATTCCTTTTCAAAAATGAATTCAGCCAATGTAGTTCTGGTCCATTCAGTTTGCTTCCCCGGGGGCCACCCACTAGGTCCTCATAAGAGTTTCCAAGATCAATGTTTAGCTTGCGTGTATGCAAAATGTTGAGACACTCATTTGCTTTGAATCCCCAGAGGCTGGAAGGCCTAGGAAGGCAGCAGAGCTCCATTTCAGAATCACAGACTGTCCAAGGTGAACAGAGGTTGTGGGGACGTCTACTTCCCTAAGCCGCCTGCTGGCCCCCCTCATTTAAATTCACAACTCTGTTCCCTTCCCCAGATGGATTTAGTTTCCTTCTTTGTGCTTGGCCCCATCTCACACAGTATGGGTGTGTCTCTGCTTCTCTAGCTCATTGTTTTTTCCCAAATCACAGGATCAAACACTTCTGCAACAGTGAGAATTTGCTTGCTCTATTCATGGTCATAATCTCAGAACTTCATGCGGTGGCTCTTGATATATATCTTCTAAATAATAAATGAATGAATAAATTCCAGTGGTTTGGTCCTGTGTCAGCTCTGTGGATCTTACAACCTAAATCTAATCTAACTGCATCTAATCATAGGTGATTCTGTAGCTCTGTGTCATTTAGAAGGCATTAGAAAACATGAACGTCCATTAGCCCACAGTTGCTAGATTATTACTTTAGGAGAAGGAAACATTTATTGAACACACTCTTGGAAAGCACATAGAGCATCAGGCACTAAAGGCTTCACAGACATCAGGTCATTTCGGTCTCCTAATGGCACTATGTTAAGGACTATTGTCTTTAGCACACTGTGCAGCTGACAAGGGGAGGCCCGGAGTGGCTGAGCGCACATTCTCCAGGGGAGTCAAACTGAAGAATCTTTTTGGAACAGCTGCCTTCTTCCACTTGTCCTGCAAGGCCTTGGACCTCTGGTGAAGTGACCTCCAGACACACAGAGATGGGTAAAAGGGCCAGTGGGACCCCTGCCTGGTTAAGCTGTGCAGGGCTGGAGGACCTAGGGGCCCTGTTTCTCAGCCAGGGCATTCTGGAACCACCCACTGTAGAGGTGAGAGACAGACACCCCTTGATCACAATTTGGACCTGGAATGTGCCCCCAAAGCTTCATGAATTTGGAAGATGATTGGGTCATCAGGGGCCTAATCTGAGGGCTGGTGGGGGTGACCTGGCTCCTCCCTGCTCTCTGCCTCCTGACCACCACGATGTGAGCTAGAAGCTCCTCCACCGGGCCCTCCCGCCATGCTTTTCTTGCTTGGGATCAGCCAAGCATGAGTGAAACCTCTGAAACTGGGAACAGAAACTTCTGTTCCTTTCAGCTGTGGTACCTGGTGTTTGGTCCCAGCAGTGGCAAAGCTGACCAATGCAGCTTCCTTGGGGCCTGCTCTCCAGATCCCTGGGACAAGTGCTCCAGCATTCATCAGGGGCCACAAGGCCACATTCCCTCCAAGACTACTTGTTAGGGTTCCAGCTCAGTAGACGGAGGGAGGGCTGAATCCAGTGCAGTGGCTTGGATATGCTTTGACTGTGGTCCCCACAGGTTTGTGTGTTGGGAGCGTGGTCCTCACTGTGCAGTGTTGACAAATGGTGAGACCTTAAAGAGTCCAGCACAGTGAAAGGTGATGGGCCAAGGGAGGTGCTGTCCCCAAGGGATTCACTGTGCTCAAGGACAGTGGTAGATTTTTTTCAAAAGGATTATAACCAAAGAATGAGATGAACCCCAAGCCTCTGTGGCCTGTCCCAGCATGGAATCTCTCCCAGGGGATCTGTCTTGATGCCATCTGCCGTGACGTGAGGGGGCAGATACATCCTTCCCCAGAGGCTGAACCATGTCAGCTGTTCAACCTGAGACTTTCAGATCTGTGAGCAAAATAAATCTCTTTTTCTTTATAAGGTGACAGCCTCAGGAGTTTCATTATAGCAACAGGAATTGGACTGAGACAATCAGTCACCCACTCACTCTTTTGCTGGTCTTTTCTTTGCTGTATCAAGGCCTGCTTGAGTCCTTCAGTTCAGTTACTGCAGTCACCCAGCATGTCTGTCCATGTGGGACAGTTGGCCTCTTCGGAGAGGACAGGTGTGAGGATAAAGCTACAGATGGCTTTGAAAGCTTCTGGTTCACAATCTACCCTTATGTCACTGTGTGAAGGGCAGGAGGTACATGGCCTCCGGGGATGGCCATGCTGGAAGGGGCTGGAAGTTGTGAACAGTCCTTCATCCAATCTGCTGTAGCCATGACCAGAACAGGAGGTAGTTCTGCAAACCCACAGGCAGAGGGCTGGGATGGTTTGCAAGGTTGCAGGGGGTCCTCCTTGTTGTACTGGAAACGTGGCTCAGGGCAGAGGGTGGCTCCATGTAGGAGCCAACTGGGACAGAGGAGGGGTACTGAGCAGGAAAGTAAGTGGCAAATGCTAGCTTCTCAAGGACAGATCTAGGTACACTGTACCACACACCCCACAGGTGTAATGAAGTAAAATGACTCCCACAAAAGCAGCTCACTTTGAGCAGCCTATGTCAGGATGCTAGACCCTAGCGTACCAGTCTGGACTTATGGGAACCCCAGTGGATCCCGGTAGGGGCATTCTTCATAGGATCTCATCCCCGCCCTACTCCCGGCCCCTGCCACCCACCCACAGCCCTCCCCAGCCTCTGTTCCAGGAGCTTCTCTTCCTCTCTTCCCTGTCTATATTTCTTCTGTCAATCCTAGTGGACTTACATAAGTTCAAATCACTGCCTTGCTCAAGCCTCCACTAATATATGTACACACACACACACACAGGCACGCACAAACACAGGCTCACACAAGTTCACATGCACATGCACACACACATATGTGCATAAACTCATATACAAAGACTGCAGGCCCACTTTGAAGAAATCTTGGAGATAAAGTAAATCTACGTTACAGAGATTCAGCTGATTGCATCGCACGTGGGTGTAGGTGCTCCCACCCTTCCCAATCCCTTCTGGACTTTGGGGACCAGCCTCCCCTGCTGCTCCCCCTTGCTTTCCTGCTCCCATTTTCTGCACTCTTACTTGCTCCTCTCCTGGCCTGCTGCATCATTCCTCATTCCTGCTCATCCTGAATGCAGTCAAGTTCAGCTCTCTCTCTCTCTCTCTCTCTCTCTCTCTCTCTCTCTCTCTCTCTCTGCTTATTGGATTGGACTCTGATTCTCAGGTACTCAGATTCCACCCCAGAAGGATTCTGGGGCCATGGCAGTGACTGAGTTTCCCCCTTCCCTTTGGTTGACGTGTCTCTCCCTCTATCTCTCTGTTGGTCCAGCTGGGTGCCTTAGATAGTTCCGGAGAGCTGAATGCTCACTTTTTATCCCAACTGTGCATTCAGTGATAGAGCACAGATACTTAAAGTTAGCCATGGAAGGTGTATTTACCCCATAGGAAGTGGCAAAGTTTACTCCCTAGGAAAAGGCAATAGCTACACCATAGGAAATGGCAACACCTGCATCTTAGCAAGTGAGAAAGTCTAGACAGTAAGCAGTAGTACAGTACCTATCTCAGAAAGTGGCAGAGTCCATCTCACAGGAGGTGCCAAGTCTATGCTCCAGTATCTTCTTGCCAGAGAGGTTGTTAAATACTCAGTACTGTACTGGTTTGCATAATCCTATGTGATAACTGCTAATAAAACAGACTCATGTTACTGCTGGAAACCCATTTTCTAGGTGAAAAACTTTTCATGTCATTTAATGTTTCCACTGAATTTCATTGCACGAGTTCAACATGGTTTATTCAAACAATCCCCTACAGCCGGGCATGGTGGCGCATGCTTGTAATCCCAGCACTCAGGAGGCTGAGGCAGGAGGATTGTTGTGAGTTCGAGATCAGCCTGAGCTACAAAGTGAGCTTAAGGCCAGCCTGAACTGCATAGTGAGACCCTGTCTCAAAAAGACAAAAAACAAACAAACAAACAAAACCATCCTCTACACTAGACATCTACATATGGCCAATATTTTACATGAAAACTACAGTTGAGATATTTCTAGACATCTACTTAAAACCGTCTTTCACCATTTATGGAAAATCAGTGATGAAGCTGAGTCCCTGGGCCTCAGGACGCTCATGTCTTCAGTGTTCTTGATCTACATTGCCAAGGTGAACCCAGGAAGACCGGAGCCACTTTCACATTCTCAGGGAGCAGAGAGCCACATCCAGCTCTCATTTATTCTCTCTCTGATTTAACTCATAAGTTTGGCACAGTCCCCCGAGGGACATGTGGACAAATTGTACTAAATGAAACTGAAGTTATTTGAAAAGTCAACACGCAAGTGCACCTAGGTTGAGGTCTGACCTTGCAGGACATTCATTACCAAGCTTCCTCATTCTGAATAGCTTAGTGCTGGCTCTGGAAGCTCAGCTGACCACAATAGAAATTCTAGAATTCAGACGGGTGAGTGCACGTACACTCACGTTGGTGTCTGCGTAAGACCTGCTGTGTACTATGGAGGAAACCTGGGGCTTAGGGGCAAAGGTAGAACAGAGAAGAGTAAGGTCAGGACAACACGGTAAGGGGCTGGAGGGAGCAAGATCGCTTCTCAGCTTTCAACAAAATAAATGCACATAATTAAAATTCTGATGAACATTTAAAAGATAGGTGAATCTACACATTATAAAGCAGAAAAGGCCTTTGTAAGCCTGACGTTAAAGACTGGTTACAAGCAAAATGATTGATAGGTCTAAATATCATAAAGAGCCATAAAATAATTTTTAAAAGGTTGAAAAATTAAAAACATATTTGTAAAATGAATGGCAGTAATAGAGCATATTTACTAAAAATCTTTAAATTAATAAAGATAATGTAAAAATTGCAAATAGCATTTATGCTGTTTGCTAATGTAAAATGACTTCTAAAATATTAAGAAATGAAAATTCATGTTTTATACATGTCAAATTTATTATTGCAAATGTTTTCATGTTCAATTGCTTTAATTTTCTTAATTTTCACATGAAGCAAATTTGTTTTGTAAGTGTAATACACTGTACTTTAACTTTATGACTACTATCATTTCTGGAAATGTTATTATCAATTTTAATTTTTAAGAAATTTTGAGCCGGGCGTGGTGGCGCATGCCTGTAATCCCAGCACTTGGGAGGCTGAGGCAGGAGGATTGTTGTGAGTTCGAGACCAGCCTGAGCTACAAAGTGAGTTTAAGGCCAGCCTGAACCACATAGTGAAACCCTGTCTCAAAAAGACAAAAAAAAAAAAAGAAAAAAAAAAGAAATTTTGAAAATATTTTGTATAGATTTAACATATGAATTATATATTTTTTTTGTGGAACTGGCGATTGAACTGAGTCCCTTGTTCTTGCCAGGGAAGCACTTATTCCACTGAGCCATCTCACTGGCCCTTGAATTATATAGTTTAACTCTATAGTATTTGAAAATTATTTTGTACACTATAAGATACATGCATAATTTTATTAAAATTCAACATTTTAAAGTGATATATTAGTGTTTTTTTCTGACATTTTAATAATCTATATCAATAAATACTCAATTACTTACTACTATTTCATGAGAGTTGTGTACAATTACAAAGCTTTTAATTGTTATTGCTTTAGAGTATATTTTATAGTTTGTAGTGTTATCTGCTTCCAGCGTAACAGCTTTCTGTTTTTTTCATACATCCCCACCCTGTTGTGCTCACAAGGTGGGCGGGTGTACACTCATATTCATGTCTGCGTAAAACTTGCTGTGTACTAAGGAGGAAATCTGGGGCTCTGGGGGAAAGGTAGAACAAAAGAAGAGTAGGATCGGGAAGCACTGTAAGGAGCTGTACAATTCTTAGTGGGAGCACTGTATAATTCTTGTTTTCCTAAATCAGTTCAGTAAATTTTCAAGAGACGTGGATGTACGTGGAGTTGTATGTGAAAATGCCAGCATGTGCCTTTAGTGTGTTTGCAGGCCCTGTGGATGATTCAGTGAGGAGGACCAGGTTAAAATTCCAAGAACATGGGGCAAAGGTGTCATCGGTGGTGCTCCAGGAAGCATCAAGGACCTCACTGCTGGAGCGGCTTTGGAGCCTCCTGGAGAAGGAAGTGGGGAGGGAGGGAACAGATGGGGGCTTCCAGCGAGGAGAGGTCAGGAGCCTCCTCAGAGAGGTCCCATCCAGGCGCTAGTGGGCGAGGTTCATAGTGGACCCTGGGAGGCTTCTGGAGCAGGTAGTGTCCAGAGAGAGGAGGGTCACAGAG
Source organism: Ctenomys sociabilis (assembly GCA_004027165.1). Classification (NCBI taxonomy): domain Eukaryota; kingdom Metazoa; phylum Chordata; class Mammalia; order Rodentia; family Ctenomyidae; genus Ctenomys; species Ctenomys sociabilis. The sequence continues at coordinate 12,541 of PVKA01043772.1, forward strand.
GAGTAGGAGCACTTGGGGGATGGGGGAAAAACAGTTGTTATTGTTTGTTTGTCTGTTTGTTTTGCAAAGAGTCCACACCTTAAAGGGCTGGCAAGCATCTAGCAGTATCAGAGAAAAGCTAGAAATTATTCCACAAGAGACGGCTTGGAGTCGTCTGTGCTTGCGTAACATTTCCCTAATGCATGCACTTGCTGTCTTCTAAGAGCAGCCCTGCGTGTTTCTGGCATGCACACAAGAGTGCGGGCTGCTGCATACCATTTTCTGGTAGAGCTCAGGCTTTTAATGAGCACTGCCCCAGGGAAGATTTAGGGCAGGTGCTAGGGGTAGAACTCTACCAAGCAAGATAGAGGAAAAGAAGTCAGGAGAGAGGGGAGAGCAAGGGGTGGTGATTACCAAGCTCCGAGTTCCACTTCCAGAATCTGTGCAGAAACATAAAGACAGATAGAACCATAGCATCCTTATAAGGTGACCAGGGAGCAGCTGTTACTACTGGAAGTTGAAGAAATGAGGACAGATCCGTGATCCAGTAATGAGGGCTAGCGCAGTCTCCTAGATCGACATATTCTTACGGTAAGGGGTTGTTAGTTAAATAAAACAACTATTATCATTGAGATGAGAAGATGTTTTACCAGTCCAATCGTTTCTATTGCTGCCACTGAACTCGATCAGCTTATTTGCATGTGTTGACAGAGACCCAGGAAGGAGCCCTCGCGTCCATCAGCACAGCCTCCACTCAGGATAAAAGCCAGTCCCAGCTCGTGGCTCTGCGCCCGGGAAGGGAATGTGACTCCCAGCCCCGGGGAAGGTGTGCTCCATCCAGCAGCAGGGTCTGTGCTGGAGCGTGTAGTGCCGAGCTGGCAGGGTAGCGGGTGGCCTGTCCAGGGACTAGGCGTGGAGATGAAAGAGCCAGTGCTCGAGTGACTGGAGATGGCAGAATGTGACATGCCTTGGGCAGCAGCCCTGGCCGCCGCCTCCCTGCTGTGGGCTGCCCTGTGGCTCTCTGCCCTACCTAACAATGATGGAAAAGCGTCAAGAGCGCACCGGCAGCCCGGCTCTCACACAGCCTGGCTTGTGTGTGTTCACCTTCATCTCCACAGCAAAGCAGTAAAAACCCATGCAAAACACCTTTATTCAGGCTTTGAACTCATCTGCAAGGTTGAACGTGTGCTCCCGAAATTTCACTAGGAAGTTTAACCTTTTATGATGAAGTAGAATGCGAGTCTTTTTCCTGGCCCGTGCCTCAAATCCAAAGGCTGCAGAGCCAGGGATTGGCAGTGCTCCCAAAGCCCTGGAATATTTTCTTTTTCAGAAGAGCACAGCTGAAGTTTTAACTATATAATAGCCAGGGAGACTACAGTAAAAAAAATATGACAGGTTTGATTTTTTTCAAGAAATACTTGTTTTATATTCTCTTTGTATTACTTCTCAGCAGCCTCGGAATCCTGCTATGTGATCGGCTGGACTGCGGTGATCCGCACCAATGTGCACTGCCCATAATTGGCACCCAGTAAGTATGGATCGGTCAGTTGCTTATTATGTTAAGTGTAGTTTCAGATTATTTTTCAAGCATCAAGTAAGGGCACAGCAGATCCAGCGCTGCAGGAGGTTAGCACTGGGGACCGTCAGCTCTCATAGTGTCATTCTTGTGAGGGTCTCTCTTGGTCTCATCCCATGGCTAACTCCTCCATGGATTGCACTACTTGGGACCTGGCAAATTCTGCTCTGTAAAGGTCCACACTGTGTCTATTTTAGGCTGTGGGAGCCAAAGGGTTTCTTCTGCAACTGTTCAATCCTGCCCCTGTCCTAGAAGAGCAGCCCTCCGCAGTATGTAATGAATGCATACCGCTGCGTCTCAGTAAAACTTTATTTATAAAAACTGGTATGAGGAGGGCATGGTCCATGAGCCATGATTTGCCAGCTCCTGGATATTGAGGGGCTGACCCTGCCCCGTGAGATCTGAATGCTTATCCAATGTGTGTGTCTCTTCATTAAGTTTACCAACATGCCATCTTATTTTTAATATAAATTCTTCACTATTGCTGCTAATTTTTGCTGCAACTCACCTTGAATTCAACTATAGTACAAAGTCTGACCAAAATGTATGTTGTGTGCTAAGATTTAAAAAAAAAAATATATATATATATATAGTTAAAGGCGCATTTCTATGGCTCTCCCCCCAAAACACTCCCTCTTGCTCTGGACACATGTATTCCATTCTTCTTGAACTCCTCGCAGCAGTTCTGGAAGTTTTTTTTTTTTTAATGGTATCTTAAGGCATATATGATCAGAAATGTGAGTGTCACCGCCGCATGCCATCCAATGGACAGGCAGGCTGATAAAGAAAAGAACAGCGTGGCTTCATCCGCCTTCCTTGCCATCTTACTTGGCATCGTGTGATTTCTGGCTCCTCCCCACAGTCAAAATGACCAGGAGAGAGAAACATTTTAAATCAACTCAGAATGTCAAGGTAACTAGGACAGCATCACTAGATTCTTTCTTAAAAAGCCTTCCAGAACTGCTTTAGAAAGTAGCAGGTATGACCAGGTAAACGTGCTTGGAGTGAGGAGGGACTATTTTGAGGGATGTAATGGCAATGTGGCTTTTAGAGTCACACACTTCAACATGTAAACACCAGCCAGCTGTTCGATCACACCTTGTAATGCATAATAACCAATGTCTGCTCACCATAGTGACCTGGACTGTTCAGTGCGGATCTTGGATCCCACCGGAGAACATCCTTATCCATTGGGTTCACAGACATGAAGGTAAGAAGCTACTCACACTCCCTCGCCTAGTGAAGGGAGGACTCAGACGGGAGGACTCCTGGACCTGTGTGCAGAATCTGCCCTGCGGCCCAGGGGCAGCAATGCTACTGCTCCCTCAGGTACTTTCAGGATTAAACGAAGGCCCAGAGCAGTTAAGTGAGCTCCTGCAGGTCACCATGAGGATCCGGGCAGCTGCCCAGAGCCCAGTCCTCAGAAGGCCTGGCAGCGACTGCCACCTGAATTCTGAATGTGCCCGAAAGAGGGCCCTGCATTCCCTGGGCCCTGCAGGGTAACGTGGCCCATCTTGCCCCCCAGTCAAGGAACAGGGAGGCGAAGCTGAGCCCTGCAGTGGATTCCAACCCCTTTCAGCCTTTTCCATAGCTGTGTTCTCTGCTCACCATCAGTTCCCAAGCACCAGAGCTGACTGAAGCTTTTGTCTTTGACATTTGGCCAAGTCTCACTGGGTGATATATTTGCAAGGGACAAATATAAATACCCTCAAGGGACCAAATCTATGTGACTCACTTAAGACATAAAAGATTCAACCTGAAATATTTTTAAATCATGTAATCCAAAAATGTCTCAAAAAGATGGTTTTCAGAAAATTTGGAGCTCACCTGAGTTTCATGATGTTGCAGTACAGGTTCTCCTATGTCCTGAGTCTTCGCTGACCTTAAAAGGCTAGGGCCAAAATGTTGGCTGGCCTTGTGGCTCTTCTATTTCTCCAACTCTGACTTGGGATCTTAGGTTGTTAACCATCCAGAAGAAAAGCTGATTAGTATCCTGCAGTGTATACCATTCACTTTGCCTTATCTGACTCAATTAATTTTAGTTGTTGTACGTTTCCTTTTGTATTTTTGCTTTTCGCTTGTTATACTAGGGAGACTATATGATATTTACACATGTGTGTCTGGTTTATTTCACTTATGAGTATATGTTCAAGTGGCATCCACTTCAGTATAAATGCTTCAAACTTATCATTCTTAATAGCTGAGTAGTACTCCATTATATAGAAATACCACATCTTTTTCAGCTATTCCTCATGTGATGGACATCTTGGTTGTTTCTAAGATTTTGCTATCACACATTATGCTGCCATAAACATAGGTACACATATATCACTATAATACAATGTTTTCAGTTCCTTTGGGAAAATTCCCAGTAGGGGATAGCCGGCTTGAATGGGATTTCTAGTCCTACTCTTTTGAGGAGTCTCCATACTGACCTCCACAATGGTTGTACCAGTCTACATTCCCACCAGCA
>PVKA01043773.1:0-16501 GCA_004027165.1 Ctenomys sociabilis
AGAGAGAAGAGAGGGGAGAGAGAGAGAAGAGAGAGGAGAGAGAGAGGAGAGGGGAGAGAGAGAGAGAGACAGAGAGAGAGGGGGGAGAGAGAGAGACAGAGAGAGAGAAGAGAGAGGAGAGAGAGGAGAAGGGAGAGAGAGAGAGAGAGATTCCTGCCATGCCCATTAGCGTTTACTACCCTATCCCTCTCTCTTCTCTTCCTCAGAAATCACCAGTCCGTTTCTGTCTCAATTGTTTGCTATTGGTCACTTCAGACATTTCATACAAATGGGATCATATTATATGTGACCTTTTATTGGCTGGCTTATTTCTCTTAGCATAATGTTTTCAAGGCCCATTCGTATAGATATTTCTTTTTATGGCTGAATATAATTAAATTTTTATACATGTACTACATTTTGTCTATTCATTGATCACTGATGGACATTTAGATTTCTTCCTTTTTTTTTTTTTTTTTTTTTTTTGCTACTATGAATAGAGCTTCTACAGATGTTCATGTACAAGTGTTTATGTGGTCGTGTTCCTGTTTCTTCGGAGAATATACCTAGGAGTGAGATTGCTATGTCATATAGTGTGCTTAACTTTCTGAAGAACTGACAGGCTTTTTCCCAAAGCACTCCACTGTCCATTCTGAGCATGTAGTCTCACTGGTTTCTCCATATCCCTGCCAACGCCTGCTGCTGTGATTATTTTTCCTACTGTCATCCTACAGAGTATGAGCATCTCATTCTGATTCTGGTTTACATTTCCATGGTGGTTAGTGATGATAAGCATTGTTTCATATATATAGAGAAGGAATGTGTGCTCATAACTTTTGCCCCTCAATTGCCATTCTAGCATTGCACTTTAGAGGTCTTAATATAGTCTAGGTACAAGTCCCTTATGAGATGCATGATTTGCAAAGACATTACCTCTTTCTGTGAGTTCCTTGTGGACATCATTAATGGTGTTCTTTGAAATACAAAGGTTTTGGTTTTGGTAAAGTGTAATTTTTTTTTTCTTTTGACTTTGTTTGTGCATTTGGTATCATGGCTAAAACTCCATTGCTTAACCTGAGGTCCTGAAGACTAACCATTTTGTTCTAACAGTTTAATAATTCTGCTGTGAAGTATCATGATAATTTGCTATAAGACATGAATAAAGTATAATAGTTCAACTCATTAAATACTTATTATGTGTCAGAATGTGTTCTTCACTATTTAGTCTCACAAAAGCATTAAAAAGGCCACTGTTATTATTCCCTTTTTACAGGTGGGGAGCAGGAAGCTCAGAATGGTCAAGGACTTTATCTATGGCCAGATCACTATTTATACCAAGTAGAAGCAGAATCTGAACATGGATAGGTTGACTCAAAACCCGCCCCTCTAGGTAACAAAGGTTTGTCTTCAAGGCACCCAATCAATGACTTAAGTAAATGCTGAAGAACCAGTGTCCTACTCAGCCTGGCCCATTTAGTACTAAGGCAGCTAAGCTGCTACGCTGCCAACTCCAGCTTGGCAAAGACACTGCCACCTGGGCAGCTGCCCATGACACCAATTTGAGAACAACACTAAACTTTTCATGGAATGTAACAAGGTTCAAAAGTAAACTATTTGTTAGAAGAGTTTATTTTCAACAAAGGACTCAGGGAAAGCTGGGAATCCATATGCAAAAAAAAAGTTAGTTTAAACTCCTGTCTTACACCATACAATAAATAAAAACACTCAAACCGTAAGCAACAACAGAAAAAATACAATACATTGGAGTACAGTAAAATTACAAACTTTTGTACATCCAATGACTAAGGACAGAGTGAAATGATATCCCAATGAAAATGGGAAATATTTATTGGTTATACATCTAATTAGGAATAGCTATAATATGTAAATAACTGCCACTCAATAATAACAAAGCAAACAACTTGATTTAACAATGGGAAAAGACTTAATAGACATTTCTCCAGAGAAGATTCATGAATGGCCAGTAAGCCGATGACAAGATACTTAGTGTTACTGATCATTAAAGAAATGCACATCAAAGCTAGAACAAGATACTGCCTCATTCCATCAAAATAGCTACTATAAAAAAAGGAGCAGAGGGCTGAGGAGAAAGCTCAGTGGTGTAAGCACCTGCCTGGCAAACTCAAGGACCTGAGTTCAATCCCCAGTACCATATGCTGTGCCAGCCCCAGAACCCTGGGCACACCATGCTGGCCACCAAAACCAGACTTGGTGGCACACGCCTGCAATCCCAGTGCCAAGGAGGCTGAGGTAGCACAGTCACTATGAGTCCAAGCAGCACAGTGAGACCCTGCACCAAATTAATTAATTAATTAATTAATTTTCAAAAAAGAACAGAAAATAAGAGGGCTTGGCAAGAATGTGAAGAGATTAGAACCCTTGCCAGTTATTCACAGGGATGTAAAAATGAGGCAGTCACTGTGACAAACAACATAGTGATTCCTGAAAACACTAAGAGTGGGGCTATTGTATGTTACAAAAAACCCACTTCTCAGTAGGTGCCCAGAAAGGATTGAAAGCAGGGTCTCGACAAGATTTTGACCAACCTGTGGTCAGGGTGGCATTCTCCATAGCCAGTGGAAACAGTCTACGTGGCCATCAATAGAGGAGTGAATAAACACAATTTGGAACATTATTCAGCTTTGAAAAGGAAGGAAGCCCTCCTTGAAAACTGTGTGGGAGACTCAGCAGCCATAGCCCTGGCCCCCCTTCCTGCCTGACTTTGTGGTCTGCTCACCACTGCTCACCCTGAAGACTGCTGGAGAGACCTGGTAGGCCAGCCTCTGCTCCTCCAGCCTTCCCACAGGAGTTTGTGATTCAGCCACCACTGCTCACCATGCAGACCACAGGGGGTCTGAGACTGCCACTGCAACCTGGAGGAGCCCTGCAGAGCACTACCTTGTGCCAATCCACCATCAAGAGAGCCTTGCACAAGCCGGGTGTGGTGGCGCATGCCTGTAATCCCAGCACTCGGGAGGCTGAGGCAGGAGGATTGTTGTGAGTTCGAGACCAGCCTGAGCTACAAAGTGAGCTCGAGGCCAGCCTGAACTGCATAGTGAGACCCTGTCTCAAAAAGACAAAAAAAAAAAAAAAAAAAAAAAAGAGAGCCTTGCACAACTTCAGCCCACACTCATCATTGTCGGATCCTTTCTGACCTGTGATTTTCCCCTCTCCTTAATGAGGTAGAAACCATATTGAGCACCTCACAAGAGGAGCTTTGGTAAGCCTGCCCTGCCCTTCTACTCATGCTGACATACACCCTGCTCACCTATCACCATTGCAAAAAATGACAAAAGGAAGAAACAAAAGACAATGTGAGATGTCTATCCCACCCAAAACAAGTCCAGGAGACAAGGTCATAGAAGAACTTGGAAGGTACACAGCTAAAATGTCAGAGATGATAGCAGCTGAAGGGCTGGGGAGATAGCTCAGTAGAATAAGTGCTTGCCTGGCAAGCACAAGGTCCTGAGTTCAATCCCCAGAACCACAAAGTAAATAAATAGAAAGATAGCAACTGAAGTAAAAAAAACAACTCAGGCTATGGAGGAAATCAGATCAAAGATAATCTGTCAGACAAAAAAAAAAAAAAAGAAAAAAGAAATGACAACAATCATGAAAGAATAGTTTGATACATCTAAGGAAGACAGAGAGTTAAAAAATAGAAGGGAATAGGAAAATGATGGAAAGACTGAATGAACAACACAAGAAAGAATTAGATCGTATGAAATACATTCAAACAGATATCCAGGACATTATGAATTTCATTGAAAAGTGGCAAAACTTCTTGAATGAAACAGAAGATAAAATTTCTGACCTTTAAGAAAGCATTGCACCTAGTGAACACAAAAGGAAACATCTCCTAAAAATAATGAGAAACCAGGAAATAATACAACAGATGTTGGGGCCAGAGAGATGGCTCAGTAGAATAAGCCTTTGCCTGGCAAGTGCAAGGGCCTGAGTTCCCCATTTCCACAAAAGAAAAAAAAGATGCAAGATAATGCAAACAAAAATAATATAACACTAATAGGTATCAATGAAACAGCTGGAGATAACACAAAAGACATAGAAAGAGTGTTTTCAGAAATAGTAACTGAAAAATTTCCAAGCATGGGAAAAGAATCTGATATACAGATAACTGAAGCATATAGAACTCAAGCCAGCTGTAATCAAAATAAACCATCACCCAGACACATAATAATCAGGATCCTAGAAATTGAGCAAAAGAACCAAATATTAACAACAGAGAGAAAAAAACAGATCACCTATACTGGAAAGCCCATCAAAATCATGGCAGATTTCTTAAGACAGACGACCAAATCAAGAAGAGCTTGGAGTGAGATATTTGAGGTCCTGAAAGAAAACAACTTTCAACCCAGGTTGATGAGTCCTGCAAAACGATCTATCAAATTAAATGGAGAGATTAGATGCTTCCATGACGAAGAACAAGTGGAGAAATTCATGACAACCAAAACAAACCTATAAAGAATACTGACAGATATTTTAGAAAGAGACAAAGAGGACCACAACTTCAACAGCAACAAATTAGGGCCGGTGAGTGGCTCAGCAGATTAAGTCCCTGCTTAGGCAAGCACAGGGATCAGGGTTTGACCCCCAGTACCATACACTGTGACAGCCCCACCCCAGGTATGTGAGCTGGCCACCAAGAGTACAGGTGCGTGCCTATCATCCCAGCACTGTGGAGGCTGAAAACAGGGGGATCGCTATAAGTTTTAGCTGTGTAGTAAGACCCTGTAACAAACATGAGAAAAAAAGAAGAGAACAATCAAGTAATACAAGTAATTAAGCAAAGAGGAAATGTAGGGACCCTATAGTAGGAAAACAATATGACAAAGATAAGTCAACACATTAGCTGTGACTATCAATGTAAATGGCCTCAATTCACCAATCAAAAGAAGTAGCCTGGCAGAGTGATAAAGAAACAAAATCCAACAATACGCTACATACGAGAAATACATTTAACTTAAAAAGGAAATAAATAGACTAAATCCCAAAGGATGGAAAACTATACTTCATGTGACAAGAACTCAGAAAACATCAAGGAGTTATTCTGGTTGCTGATAAAGTCAACTTCAAGCCAAGTGCGATTAAAAGACACAAAGGAGGGGAGGGCTTCACGTCTGCGGCGGGGCCGGTGAGGGTACTGGTGACCATGAGATCCGTGTGGCTGCTCAGAACCCCCTTCCTGCACAGCCTGCTCTGGGCCTTCGGTGCTTCACGTGCCAGAGCCCATGAGCCTGGGGCCAACGCCGCCCACCCTGGAAGCACAGGCCTGGACAAGCACACAGTACATGATGCAGAGCGTATCATGTAACATTTGGAAGGTGTCATTAACAAACCAGAGCCCACAATGTCCCCACAAGAATTGCAGCTCCATTATTTCAAAATGTATGACTATGATGGCAGTAACTCGCTTGACGGCCTGGAGCTCTCCGCTGCCATCACTCATGTGCATGAAGAGGAAGGAAGTGAGCAGGCGCTGTTCGTGAGTGAAGAGGAGCTGATTAGCATAATTGATGGTGTTTGGCGAGACGATGACAAGAATAATGACGGATACATTGATTACGCTGAATTTGCAAAGTCACTGCAGTAGAACTGATGCGGCTGCCCGGTGTCACCCTGACCTGCGCTAATGTGGCAGAAAGCTTGTGGTAACTCAGAGTACCTCGCTCCCTTCCACCGCTGCAGCGTTGCAGTAGAAATCTGTAGCAACTTGTTACACGGGGGTGAGAAAGAAAAATCAACACAAACGGAAGAGAAATGGGGTATCTTGTGGTCCCTAAGTGCTGTTGTAACTCTTACTGAACAAAGTCTTAATGAAATAATCCTTGTGAAGATGTTGGACAAGGAGAGCTGAGAACTCAGGGACTGAACTGTAGCGCTCTGCTCGTTCCTTGATTTTGATTTGTGCTCCTGGGAAAGTCAGGACAGAAAGCTTTGCCAGCTCAGCATACTCAGTATTTGAAAGTGACAAGTTGCAGGTGGGTTTGTAGGTTATGACAGACATGCTATAATAGAAAACCCAAAATGATAGTTGAATGGGAAAAAGAAACTGCATAAAATTTGCTACAAGACATAGAGACATTTTCTTTATTAAAGTATTCTTATAAGAAAGCATATATATTTGGGTTTTTTTTTTTTTGTTTGTTTGTTTGTTTTTTCTTTTTGAGACAGGGTCTCACCATGCAGTTCAGGCTGGCCTTAAGCTCACTTTGTAGCTCAGGCTGGTCTCGAACTCACAACAATCCTCCTGCCTCAGCCTCCCGAGTGCTGGGATTACAGGCATGTGCCACCACGCCTGGCTATATATATTTGTAAAAATAGTTTCCTGTGTCAAGTTTTGTGCAATCAGAGCTGATTTGTAAATTATTCTTGTAATAGCTCATTATTTTGAAAGATTTATATAATGAATTCTGGCTATATGACCAATAAAACAAAACAATGTGCACTTTAAAAAAATAAAATTAAATAAAAGAGACAAAGAAGATCACCACATACTTGTCAGGGGAAAACTTCAAGAGGAAGAGAAAACAATTATAAATATATATGCACCCAATGTAGGAGCACCCAACCATATAAGACAAATTTTAAAAGACATGAAAAACTCTAATGAGCAATAATGTAAATGTATTTGGGGACTTTAACATCCCATTGACACAAAGAGATATATCAACCATGAAAAAAAAAATGAGCAAAGAAATAAAAGAACCAAGCCAAACTTGTGAAGAAATGGACTTAGTAGACCTTTACAGAGTGCTCCATCCAACAATGTCAGAATACATCTTTTCAGTGACACATAGGATGGTCTCCAAAACAGATCCAGTGCTAGCAAAGAGAACATGCTTAAGTAAATGCAAGGGAATTGAAATTATGCCATGCATATTATCTGAACATAGTGCAATGAACCTTGTAATTGTAGACAAAAGAAAACAAAACTCTATAAATACAAGGAAACTGAATAATACCCTCCTGAACAATCAATGGGTCATGGGTGAAATTCAACAATGTTTAAAATCTAATTAAAATGCAGATACAACTGACCAAAACCTGTAGGATGCAATGAAAGCTGTCTTAAGAGGGAAATTTATAGCAACAAATTCTCACATCAGAAAAACAGAATGAGCCCAAATAAATGTTCCTATGCTGCACCTCAAATTTCTAGAAAACGAAAAGTAGGTCAAGTCCAAAGCCCAAAGAAGTCAGGAAATTACGAAGATCAGAGCAAAAATAAATGCAATGAAGACAAAGAAAATAATACAAAGAATTAATGAGTTGAAGACTTGGTCCTCTGAAAGAATAAATAAAATGGATAAACCCCTAGCCAATATCATTTTTAAAAGGAAAGAAAAAATTCAAATTCATGCAATGAGAAATTAAAAGGATGAAATCACTACAGACCCTATAGAAATTGAGGGCCCCAGGGAGATAGCTCAGTAAAATAAGTGCTTACCTGGAAAGCACAAGGTCCTGAGTTCAATCCCCAGTACCACAAGAAAGAAAAAAGAAAGAAAGAAAGAAAGAAAGAAAGAAAGAAAGAAAGAAAGAAAGAAAGAAAGAAAGAAAGAAATTGAGAGTATTTTTCAATACTTATTTCTAAAATCTTTAGTCTCAGAGAATGGAAAATACGGAAAAAATGGAGAGATTCCTAGATAAATGAACTATATCAACAAAATATAAAAATTCAGAATGACCCAATATCAGACAATGAAATTAAAAATGTAATAAAAAAAAAAACTGTCAAAAAAGAAAAGCTCAGGTCCTGATGGATTCACAGCTGAATTCTACAAGAAATTTGGGGGGAACCTAATGCCAGCTCTTCTCAGACTCTTTAATGAAATTGAAAGGGAAGCAGTTCTCCCAAACTCATTCATGGAGGCAAGTATTATTCTGACACCACAACCAGAGAAGGACCCAACCAAAAAAGAATACTATAAGCCAATCTCTCTATTGAACATAAATGCAAAAATCTTCAATAAAATACTAGCAAAGAGAATGCAGCAAATCATCAAGAAGATTATACATCACAACCAAGTGGGATTCATCCCAGGGGTGCAAGGATGGTTTAATATATGCAAAGCCATAAATATAATAAACAACATCAACAGAAGCAAAGATAAAATCACATGATCATCTCAACAGATAAAGGAAAAGCTTTTGTCAAAGTCCAACACTCATAAATGATAAAAACACTACAGAGAATCAGAATACATGGTCTTTATCTCAACCTAATAAAAGTCATCTATGACAAACCAACAGCTAAGAGCATACTTGATGGACAAAGATTAAAATCCTTCACTTTAAAATTAGGGGCAAGACAAGGAAGCCCACTGTCACCACTCCTGTTCAATATAGTTCTGGAAACATTATCCAGAGCAATTAGACAAGAGAAAAAACAATAGAAGGAATAATGATTGGAAAGGAAGTGGGAAAATTATCATTCTTTGCAGATGACATACTATACATAGAAGACCCCAAAAACACCACTAAGAGACTTTAGATTTAATAACCAAATTCAATAACATAGCAAGATACAAAGTCAACACTCAAAAATCAATAGCATTTCTATACACAAACAACAAATGAAATGAGAAAGAAATTATGGAAACCACACCTTTCACAATAACATCTAAAAAATGAAATAGTTAGGAATCAATCTCACAAAGGAAGTAAAAGATTTATACAGTGTAAATTATAGTACTCTGAAAAATAGACTTTGAAGAGGATTTCAGAAAATGAAAAGATATTCCTTGCTCCTCGATATAGCAAATGGCCATACTTCCAAAATTGTTATACAGATTCAATGCAATCTCAATTAAAATACCATTAATATACCTCAGAGATCTAGAAAAAATCATTCCTAAAATTTATCTGGAACCAGACACGCCCGAGAATAGCAAAAGCAATCCTGGATAACAACGGAAGGCTATGGTTTGTGTCTAGTTGTCCCCCAAAAGCTTCATATATTCATGGGGCAGATTTCTACAGTTTGTGGTTAATTCATGATCCAAGGCTGGGATTATGGGTCTGAGTACTTCAGGGATTATGGGTTTGAGTACTGCTGGAATTATGGGTGTGAGTGCTACACCCAGCCTGGGGTGCGTAGCCTGAAAGTAACATAAGACAGACAGAGAGACACACTTGCTTGCTGTAGCCATTGTTGCTGCTGCTCCTGCCCTTTTGCTCTCTGCTCTTTGTGCCCTCCATGAAAGGTTGCTCTCTGGCATGTGCCATGCTGCCTTAGAGCCATATGAGTATGGACTGAAACCTCTAGTAACTATGAGCTAAATAAACCTTTCCTTCCTGAATTTTGAGTGTCAGGTATTTGTCCCATCAATGAGAGAAGAGTAATTGAGACAAAAGGAAAGGCAGGAGGCATCACAATCCCTGACGAGATTATACTACAAAGCTACTGTGATAAAATCAGGATGGTACTGGCAAAAAATGGGTGTTAGGACCAATAGAACAGATTAGAAGATGTAGACTCAACTATAAGCACATTCAGCTACTTTATCGTTGATAAAGGGGCCAAATGTGTTCATTGGAAGAAAGATGGCCTCTTTAATAAATGATGATGGAAATACTGGCTTTCCACACGCTAAAGACTTAAAATAGCTGGGCATGGTGGCGCAGGCCTGTAATCTCAGCACTCTGGAAGCTGAAACAGGAGGATTGTTGTGAGTTCTAGACCAGCCTGAGCTACAAAGTGAGCTTAAGGCCAGCCTGAACTGCATAGTGAGACCCTGTCTCAAAAAAAAAAAAAAAAAAAAAAAAAAAAAAAAAAAAAAAAAAAAAAAAAAAAAAAAAAAAAAAAAAAAAAAAAAAGACTTAAAATAGACCCATACCTATCATCTTGCATAAAACTACAGTCAAAATGGATCAAAGACTTAAATATTAAAACTGAAACACTAAATCTTCTGGAAGAGAAAGTAGGTAGAAACCTTGAGGACATTGTAATAGGTAATCAGTTCTTGAACAAAAAAATCAAACTGCATGGGAAGTACTTCAAAGAATTAAAAATTGGCATCTCATCTTTTTGAAAAATTTCTGTACATCAAAAGAAATCACCAACAGAGTAAAAAGAAACTCATGAAGTAGGAAACAATTATAAAAGACTGACCATCGGACAAAGGACTCCTATCTAGATTAAAAAATTTAAAATTTTTAATTTTAAAACAGGCCTTCAAAATTCAAAGACCCAATCCAAAAAATGAGCTTCTGAGGTGAACATATGCTTCACAAATGAAGAGATACAGATGGAAAATAAATATATGAAAAAACGTTCAACAGCATTGGTCATTTAAGAGATGCAAATTAAAAAGACACTGAGATTTCATTTTACACCAGAAAGAATGGCTGTCAATAAGAAGCCAAATGCTGGAGAGACTTGGGGGTAAAAGGAACCCTTCTCCATTGGTGGGAGTGCAGGCTGGTACAACCATTATGGAAATCAGCGTGCAGATTTCTCAAAAAGCTGGGATTGGAGGTCCCATTCAAGCCAGCTCTGCTCCTCCTAACTACTTTTCCAGAAGGACTGAAATCTTCATACCACAGTGACATATGTGCACCCATGTTTATAACTGCAATTTGTCATAGCTGAATCCTGGAAACAGCCCAAATGCCCATTAACTGAGGGATGGATAAAAAAGATGTGGTATATTTACACAATGGAGTGTTATTCAGCTATAGAAAAGATAAATTTGAGGCTTTTTTAGACAAATGGATGCAGCTAAAGACTATATTGGTAAGTGAAAATAAATCGGATCCACATGTGCAAGAATTATATTATCTCACTAGTATGAGAACCTGAAAGAGTAATGAAATTCTAAAAGGTACAACAGATACTATGAAAGAGAAAGAGATTGTTCAATGGGAAGGAAAATCTGGGATGAAGAAAAGGACAAACACATGAAGGGAAAAAGATATATTTGGATATACATACAGAATAGTTTGGATAATTGTATTGTCGATTTCTGCTGCTCCTTTGAAAGGAGCAGTTAATGCTTAATATTTTTTACTCTGATTTTTTTCCTCTTTTGAATTTCTTATAACTTCTTCATTATTTTGTTTCTATGATGAATCTTACATATTTATATCTGTTAATGAAGACAGCATCATGTAATACAGCACCCATTGTTTAATTCATATTACTTAATTTAGTGAAATTTTGCATCATTTATTTTTTTTTAATTTAGGGCAGGGTCTATAGGGCGTGCAGGGTCTCGCTACATAGATGGACTCACAGTGATCCTCCCGTTTCTAGCCTCCCAAGGGCTGGGATTACAAACGTGTGCCACCACACCCAGGCTCAATCACCATCTCAGCACACCCTGGGGGCTGCTGCACTCTGCCAAAGCAGGCGCTTTATTCTGCTGAGCTCTGTGGCCGGCCCTTGTATCATTTCTAATGCAGTTTTTTTTCTTTATATCTCTATTTGGGGGCCTAGGGAGATAGCTCAGTTGAATAAGCACTTGCCTGGCAAGCGTAAGGGCTTGAGTTCAATCTCCGGTTCAGTCAGAGAGAGAGAGAGAGAGATCTATTTTGTATTCTTTAAAAATAAAATATAAACTAAAAATAGAAAGAATTCTGACACCCACTGCAGAAATCCACCTTGAGAACATTGCACTAATTGCCATCAGCTAGTCTCAAAAACACTAGTGCTGTTTAATCCCTTGTATACGAAATACTTCAAGCAGTCAAATTTACAAGATCACAGGATGGCAGTTGCCAAGGACCAGGGGGCAGAGTGAGCCATTGTTGTTTTAGGTATAAAGATTCAGTTTTCTCTGCAGCTGATTTATAGCTGCACTCTCTTCATTCACTGACTAGAGACATCTGCTATAATAGTGCCTGTAAGGATAATATCATGTGTGCACCTTGTACGACACCGAAACATTATGAAAACATTTTGCAATGTATTGATTTGTTGAATCTGTCCTGTTAATTTGTCTTGAAACTGTCTCATTCCTATTTGTTCTTCAATAAAAATAATAATTTAAAAAAATGATTCAGTTTTAGAAAATCACAAGAATCCTGCAAATGGGCTGCACAGTCATGTGAATTTGCCTTCACGCTTTTAGGTCATACACTTAAAAACAGGATGATGTATTTTATGCTCTGCATTTTACCACAATTAATTTTTTGTTGTTGTTATAAGAAAATAGTTCTCAGGGCAAGCCCTCCAGTGAATTTATGAATGCAAAGCAAGGCCTCCTGGGGCTGCCCTGCGGGAATCTGAGAGGTGCTGTGAACCTTCAGGACCTCTGTCTACAGCGTGTACAGGAAAGCGGGGGCCAGAGCCCTATCTCCAGGCAGCGGTGGAGCTGCGCTTGCCTACCCTACCCCTCTTCGTGCCAGGGCCAGTCTGCTTCTTCTCATACTCAATGTTGAGCAAATATTTAAAGAATATTTTGCAGAAGAGGCCTCAAATTATCAGCCTGCCCAGGGTGCCCGTGTGTTCCCGGCCAGCTCTAGGATGTGCAAAGCCCAGGGCCCCACAGCCTGGCCCACTAATTAGCAAAAGCTAAGCCTGTCTGGGGTCCACAAACACTATGGACTGCGGTCTTTCTGCTTAGCCGATCGGAAAATTGTAATACTTCAGCTTCAGTGTTTGCAGCAGCTTATAGCGGAGTATTCATTAATTATGCAAAACAGGCTTCAGGGGACCCATTCTATTGAGTTAATTAATATTGAGAGTTCCCAGCCAATTAGCAGCCTTCCTGCCTTATTGTGAGAGGCTGCTGTGGAACCAGCCACTCGAGACTGGCCCCCTCCACGGGACCGCTCTGCCTGCCTCCGTCCGCTCCGGCACAGGCCTGGGCAGCTCGGTGCACAGAAAGGCCCAAGGTTCCAATTTCCTCCCTTCCCTGGGCCCCACCCTCAGAGTGTGGCTGTCAGGCAGCAGGAGGGGCACGGCTGGAATTACTCACTGCAACCCAGAACGTGAGCTCCCCGCGTAGACACCCTGCGTCAGGATCTGCATTGTAACCCTCTAAATCTACTGCGGCCCATATGCACATTAAAATGCACTGATACGGAAGATCATCCAAGACCTGCCTCTTTCCTCTTTTCCTTTTTTTTTTTTCTTCGAGGGCATTGGGTGAGTCCTTTACGTAGGAGTTACTGCGTAGCTTCACAATTTCTGTGCACCTCCAGGTTAGGGTAATCTAAAGACAGATAAGAATTCAACAGTTAAATATGTTGAAATCTGTTCCTTTTCTTTCTCTACTTTTTATTCGCACCGACACCTATCAACTTGACAAAAATTTTGAGCCTCAGTGCATATAACAGCCTTGATTGCTCCCGTCCCCTCCCTTCCTGACGTCCCCTCCCGCCCCTCTGGCTCTTTCATGTCATCTTTTCAGATCCCACACACCGTATCAGGCAGACGTTTTGTATTTCTCTGAGTTCACTCAGACTTATTTTGATCCTCTGTCCCCCAGTCCCATGCATTCCCCTGCAGATGATAAATTCCATCCCTCCCTGTGCCGGAATAGCACTTTGGTGTGAGCACGTCCCGCACTTGCCTCGTCCTTTCATTTGCTGGTGGGCGCCCGCGTTAGCTGGTTCCCCGTCTCGGCTCCTGTGAAGCGTGTATATTCCTTTGGGTATAGCCAAGGGGCCGCATAGCTGGATAAAGGGTAGCACTAGTCTTAGTCTTTAGAGGAACCTCCACGCGACTTTCCGTCCTGGCAGTGCTAACTTGCCTTCCGCCAGCAGATGGACATGCTCTCCTTGCTCTCCCCTCTCCCTTGCCAGCACTTACTGTTTGTCGTTGGCTTCATGGTGACCGTGTGACCGGGCTGAGACAGAATCTCACTGGAGTTTTGCTCTGTATTTTCCTAACGGCTAAGAACGTTGACATGTGGCAAGTACTTTCTTGTCATTTGCACCACTGCATCTAAGAAGTTTCTGTTCAGCTCATTTCTGCGTCAAGTGGTTCATTTACTTGATTTTGTGGGCTTCGTTCGTCCTTTATGTATCCTACGTACTGATTCCCCCTCAGGAGAGCAGCTGGCGAGGACCTTTCGCCCATTCTGCTGGGCTGCCTCTTCACTCCGTTGTTTCTCGTGTTGTGCAGAAACTTTCACTTTGACAGAGCCCTGCTCCTTGAGTCTTGCCTCGCTGTTGTTTCCTGCGCTGCTGGAGTTCGGAGCAGGAAGTCGTGGCCTATGCTTATGTGGTCAAGCCCTTCCCCTATAATTTCTTCTACCAGTTTTCTTTTAATAATTTTACTGAGAAACAAATAGCAATCACAGTTTCAATCTTCTAGTGGTTTTAAAGTTTCAGATCTTATAGTTACATCTTTGATCCAATTTGGATTGAATTTTTGTAACAAGTGAGAAACTTAAATATCCAGTTTCAGACTTTTAAGGTAGATGTCCACTTTCGCTAGCATCGTTTGTTAACAAGGCTATCTTTTCTCTGATGTATTTTTTGCCTCCTTTCTCCAGAATCAGATGGGTGTAGTTGCGTGGCTTTGTTTCCGTGTCCTCTATTCTACTCCACCGCTCTATTTTTGTTCTGCCTTTGTTACTCTGGCTTTGTACTATGATTCGAAATGAGATATGTTGAGGCCTCTGGCCTTGCTCTTTGATTAGGATTGCTTTGGCTGTTCTCGGTCTTGGAGTTTCCACATGAATTTCAGTGTTATTTTCTTCTGCTTCTATGAACAATGTCACTAGAACTTTGATGGGGATTGTACTAAATATGTAGATGGCTTTTGATAAGATGGTCATTTTAACAATGTTAATTCTGTTATTCTGTGCACATGGCACCTCGCTACACTTTCTAGCATCTTCTTCACTTTTTACTTTGGTAGTCTATAAGTTACATTGTAGAGGTCTTTCTACTTGGTAAATCATGTATTTATGTGAATGGAATTTTTTCCTCATTTCTTTCTCAGACAGCTCATTATTAGCATGTAGAAAAGTTACTGGATTTTTTTAATATTGGTTTATATCCTATTCCTTTTTAATCTAGAATTTTCCTTTTTTCTTACTTTAATCATGTAGACTCCCATGAACAACCTTGAGCCTGTCTTTCCCCCACTCCATCATGCCCTCTGACCATTTCCAAGTGCCAGCATACAGTGTTAGAGACCTAAGGGCTCATGGAGACCTCCGCTGCCCAGCAGCACCAGAATTTTGCAGTTTCTTTGTCCCCTTGTAGCTTTCTTTCTTTATTTTTCCATAATACAAAGCGCTTTAGTCATTATTTGTTACCTCTACTCTCCCGCTCCATGGAAATCTCCTCTCACACGCTAAGGCTTCAGTGACCTGAGGAATCTTCCACATGTCCTTAGCAGTTTACTTCCCATTTCAGTCTCTGTTCCAAACCCCCACATCACTCTTTAAGCCCCTCATCTCACCGGGTAGCCTCTCTTCTCCTCTTAGCCTGCACAGCGACCCAAGCCAGCAAGGCAGCATCTCTTTCTTGTCACCTTCCAACTCAACTATATCTGCGTTGTATCGTCTCTTCCCTCTTTCTCAGGGAAATGTGCCCTTCCTGGTCTATGATGTATGATTGAAATATATAGTGCATGTATACATGTTTAAGTATTCATTATAGTATAAGATACAATGTCATTAATCCTTCTCAAAATAACACATGCACACACACACACACACACACACACACACACACACACACACATCCCATTAGTCTTGCCACATTCTGAAGCACTTCTGGAAATTATCTTTCATACGTGTGCCATTGCAGCTGCCTCAGTTTACTAAATAGATTTGAAATATTTACCTTTCGTGGTCACTTTGACTTGGAGGAAGAGCCAGAGGTAAAATGCCGCCAGGCCCAGTGATGACCACACACCATGACTTCATGACCCTGACTTCAACACTGTGGAGCGTGGAAGCAACAGTCACCATATTTTTGATCCCACTTCCTACAGATGCTCAGGAAAGAAGGCTTCCAGAGCTGCTTCAGAAACTAGTGAGGCCAGTGGTGTGTGTGGGGGGGAGTATATTTTGAGAAGGATTAATGGGAATGTGTTTTATTTTTTACTGTAATGTGTTCATTCACTCTATACTGGATCACACCTCATAAATCCAAGGATTACTCCAAGCCCTATTGCTCAGCACCCCTCAATGAACCAATCCTCCCAAACCTTCAGAATAACATTTAAATTCTGTCCCTGGATCATGACTACCCTTGCTGCCCTTTATCTCCTACCACTCGCTACACGCTTCTACTATATCCCTGCACTCACTTAGACCTTCTATTCCAAGATCATCATTGTTGAATTTATTAGATGAGTGGATTTGAAATGTCTGAAAGTAACTGGATTTCAGATTCTGGCTTTGGCTACCCCGCTGTTCTCTGCACCTCTTCCTGGGGAGAGCACTGCTAATCATTAAGTTAGAAAATGGAGGCCAGAGCCAGACACTCATTTAGACTTTGTCAGGTCCCACCAACCTACAGGAAGTCCCTCAACTGTAATTCTGGTTCTACCTGAAACATCTTTTTTTTT
>PVKA01043774.1:0-16565 GCA_004027165.1 Ctenomys sociabilis
GCCTTCTCCTCATTGTCCAATCATGAAGTTCTCTCTTTCCTTTCTATTTGTAATATTTCTTTTGAGTTATACTAGGGAGACTATATGATATTTGTACAAGTGGGTCTGTTTTGTTTTGCTTATAAGTATATCTTTAAGTGACATCCAATTAAATATGAAGGCTTCAAGTTTATCATTCTTTATAGCTGAGTAATATTCCATTGCATAAAAATACCACATCTTTTTCAACCATTCCTGATGTGACGGACATCTTGGTTGTTTCCAAGATTTGGCTATCACAAACTGTGCAGCTCTAAAGAATAGGTACGTATATATCCCTATGGCATGACATTTTCATTTCCTCCAGGAAAATTCCCAGTAGAGGGGTAGCTGGCTTGAAAGGGATTTCCAGTCCTAGTTTTTTTAGGAGTCTCCACACTGATTTCCATAATGTTAGTACCAGTCTACATTCCCATCAGCAGTGGAGAAGTGTCCCTTTTCTCCACAATCTCTCCAACATTTGTTGTTGGTTGATTTGTTTATGATAGCCATTCTTTCTGGAGTGAGATGCTATTTCAGTGCTGTTTTAATTTGCATTTCATGGATGGCTAGTGATGTGGAATATTTTTTCACATATTTATTCTCTTCTTTAATTTTGTCTTCTGAGAAGTGTGTATTCATCTTGGATGTCCATTTCCGGATTGGGTCTTTAAATTTAGAGACCCTAATGTTTTTTTAGTTCTTTATAAATTCTAGAGAGCAGATCTTTGTCTGAGTGCTTATTAGTTAGGATTTTTAAAAATTTGTGAGTTTTCTTTTCACTTCGTTGATAATTTCTTTTGACATGCAAAAACTTCTCAATAAGGGTTGTTCCCAGTTTTTAATTCTTTCAAGTGTTTTCCGTGCTAATATATGTTTATTCATAAACTATTTACCTACCCCTATGTCTTCAAGAGTTCCTCCTACTTTGTCTTCCAGGAGATTGTTTCTGTTTTAATGTTTAGATCTTTAACCCATTTTGACTTTAACTTAGTGCATGGTGATAGACCTGGGTCAAGTTTTAGTTTTTAGCATGTAGAAAGCCAGTTTTTCCAGCACCATTTTGATTACAGTTTAGTGTATGGTGATACACCTGGTTCAAGTTTTAGTTTTCAGCATGTGGAGAGCCAGTTTTTCCAGTACCATTTGTTAAAGAGGCTGTCTTTCTTCCAGTAAGCATGTTTGGCTCCTCTGTGGAAGTTCAAGCAGTTGACTGTGTTTGTAGAGGCTACTGCATCTTATAGTCTATTCCATTGATCCTCAGGTCTATTTTGTTGCCAATACCATGTTGATTTTATCACAGTAGCTTTGTAGTATAATTTCAAGTCAGGAATTGTGATGCCTTCTGCCTTGTCTTTGTTGCCCAGGATTGTCTTTGCTATTCTATGTGTTTTCTGGTTCCAGATAGATTTTGGGAATGATTTTTCTAGATCTGGGAGCTATTTTGTGGATAGTTTGATAGGGATTGCATCGAATCTGTATAACAATTTTGGGAGTGTGGCCATGTTCACGACGTTAGTTCTTCCTATCCAGGAGCAGGGTATATCTTTCCATTTTTCTGAAATTGTCTACAATCTCTTTTTTCAGAGTACTTTAATTTTCCATGAAAAGGTCTTCAACTTCTTTAGTTAGATGAATTCCAAAGTATTTCATCGTCCATGATGCCATTGTAAAAGATGTTGTTTCTCTAATTTCCCTCTCAGTTTTTATGTTTTAAAGAATACAAAGTAGTAATAAAAACAATTGGAATAATACAAAATTTCACTAAAAATAATAGGAATTCAACAATGGTTGCTATATTGTATGATGCTATCTTCAAAATAGTTGTTTAGGTTAGCAGAGAAAATGTGCAAAATTGTTTTAAAAGAACAAAAGAGAACAACAACAAAAGGTTATAAGAAAGTAAAAAGAAAAAAAAGTAAAAAAAAATTAAGCATTAACTTTCAAAAGACCAGCAGAAATTGGCAGTGCAACTATTCAAAATATCCTGCACATATACATAATATATACATAGATATATTTTTTCCTCTTTTTTTTTTTTTTTTGTCTTATTCCTCATCCTAGTTTTTTTTTTTTTAAAAGAGAATACAAACTGGTATAAAAGAGAAAAAAGAAAGGAAAAGAACATTAGAAATGATACAGAATTTCACTAGACAAAATAATAGGAATTTGACAACAGTTTCTATATTACATAATGTTATTTTCATATCAGGTATTTAGATTGCCAGATGTGAACATGCAACATTGGTTAAAAGGTATAAATTTTAGAAAAGAAAAAAATTAAGCATTAACACATGGAAAGCTCCTCCTAAAGAGCAAACAGCTTCACTTCCTCTCAAATTCTCATTTTTATGTTATTGACCCTCAGCTGGGCCTCCCACACCCAGCACGATGCTGATTCAGTTCAGCTGGCTGTCACAAGCTGGACATCCGCTGTCAATCCACCACATTCCCTAACACTGAGAAGAAAACACTAACTTAGAAAACACACAAATTCCACAAAACATTTAAGGGGGAGAAAAAGGAGGAGGAGGAAGAGAAGAAGAAGAAAGAAGAAGAAGAAGAAGAAGAAGAAGAAGAAGAAGAAGAAGATATAGAAGAAGAAAGAGAAGAAGAAGGAGAAGAAGAAGGAGAAGAAGAAGCAGAAGGAGAAGAAGAAGGAGAAGAAGAAGAAGAAGAAGGAGAAGAAGAAGGAGAAGAAGAAGGAGAAGAAGAAGAAGGAGAAGAAGAGGAAGAAGAAAGAGAAGAAGAAGGAGAAGAAGAAGGAGAAGAAGAAGGAGAAGAAGAAGAAGGAGAAGAAGAAGAAGAAGAAGAAAAAGAAGAAGAATAAGAAAAAGAGGAAGAAAGAAGAAGAAGGAGAAGGAAAAGAAGAATTAGGAGGAGGAGGTGGTGGGGGATGAGAGGGACCAGGAGGATGAGGAGGAATAGCAGGAGGAAGAGGCGGAACAGGAAGAGGAAGAAAAGGAAAATAAAGAAGCAGAATTACCTAACAGTCCAGAAGAGAATGAGGCCCTTCTGGAGAAGATGATCTCTAAGCAGCTGACCTCTGATTCATTCAGCCTCTTACCAGGGGATGTGTTAGGTCAAAACATAAAAGAAGACAGGTGACCTAATCTAATCTCCTCATGAAGAGACTGCTAGAACACCAAGTAAAGAGAATATTATCTTAATTGAGGGAGTGTCATTATCTGTGTTATATTTTCAAATAAGAATATTCTTATCTCTGGCTAAATGTTGGTTATTAAAATATTGTTTATTTAAGGATTGACAGCTCCAGGACCTCCACGCTGGAGGGACCTTTCCCAGGGATCCTCAGTTCCACCCCACTGCCCCAGACCCAGCGTGGCTCGGCCGCAGACCCACAGAAGGCCAGGCTCGCCTACCTAGAGAGCAACCTGCCTGAGATATGAGGGCTGACTCCTGCAACTTTCCGGATCCCCACCCAAAAGCCAGTCAAGATAGTGGGAATTTTCACTACTCGCTCTGCATCCCTGTTCACGCTCACCTGACCAGGGAACCAACAGAGGGGAACTAAAGGAGCTGCAGCAAAAAGGAAGTGAACACAACATCTAGATCCAGACCAGGCATAACTGGATAATCTCAAACTTAATAGACTGGCACCCAAATCCCATTACACGCTAAGGTTATAGCTATACCAAAGCTCTGCACCAAAGGTCAAAGGTCAGCGCTATATGAAATGACAAAGACAAGGAGAAAAATGCAATCTCAGGTCTCGAGTCCACCAGTAAGTGCAGAGGACATTGAAATGAATGAATTAACAGAGACAGAAGCAAAGGAACAACAGTAGAAAGGTATAGAGGAACTCAGATGAGAATTAATCACTGAAAAAAAATATTTGAAATAAAGAATCAAATCCAGAAACATCTGGGGGAAAACCAATGCTCACTCAGAACAAGTGCAGAGAGCACTATTCCAGCTGAAACATATGAATTAACAGCACCAGAAGCAAAGAAACAATAACAGAAAGGTCAGGAGGAACTCAAAGTGGAAATAATTTCTGAAATAAAAAAAGAATTCTTTGAAATCATAGCATCTGTAATACACAAACAAGTCCGGAAATATACAGAGGAAACCCAACTTGGAAGAAATTCTGCAGAAAAAGAATTAATAACTACCTCTGTTTTTTTTTTTTTTTTTGCGGAACCAGGAATTGAACTCGGGCCCTTGCGCTTGCCAGGGAAACGCTTATTCCATTGAGCTATCTCCCCAGCCCACAATAACTACCTCTAAAGAGGACATGGATAAAAAAATTGAGATCAGAAATATGATGGATTCCTTGAATGAGCAATACAGAAAAGAAATAGAACACATGAAACACAATCAAAGAGATACAGAAGAACTAAAAATATCAATCACGATTCTATAAAACCATGTGAGTCAAAGCAAAGACAGAGTTTCGGATTTTGATGATGCTGGTGCAGCTAGTGAAAAGGTGAGAAAGAATCTCTTAAAAAACAACGAGAATGCAGGAAGAAATAATCCATCACCTGCAAGATGATGCCAGGATGAACAATGAGAGATTAATTGGCATCAGTGAGAATGAAGGAGTGAATACAAATGACATGAAAAGTATTCGGGGAGAAATAATTGCAGAAAACAAATATGAGGAAACAATCCAACATTCAGGTAACTGAAGCATACAGAACACCAAATAACTTCAACCCAAGTAAACACACACCGAGACATATAATAGTCAAGATCCCAGATATCCAACACAAGAATAATACACTGAAAATTGCTAGAGAGAAGAAGCAGATCACATTCAAAGGAAAACCCACCAGAATTACACCTGATTTCTCTACACAACCACGAAGGCAAGGAAAGCATGGAGCAGAGTTCTTCAAGTCCTGTGCGAAAACAAATTCCAGTCCAGACTATTATACTCTGCAAAACTCTCTTTCAAGTTTGATGGAGAAGTAAAATACTTCCATGACAAAGAACAACTAAAGAATTTCATGATGACAAAGCCATCCCTACACAGGCTACTGAAAGATGTTCTAGAGAGAGAGTACAATGACCAGAATTCCATGAATGAGAATGGAAGGAACCCACTAAACAGGACAGACAATTAAACACAGGTTACAAAGGAGTAAACAACACCAGGTAAATATGACAATTATAAATCAGCACATTTCAATTATAACCATCAATGTAAACAGACTCAATTCACCAATGAAGAGAAATAGACTGGCACAGTGGATTAGGAAACAAAATCCAACAGTATGCTGTATACAATAAACACACTTCACTCAAAAGGACAATCATAGGCTCCAAGTCAAAGGATGGAAAATGATACTACATGGCCGAGCACCTCAGAAAAAAGCAGGACTAGCAATTCTGTTCTCAGATAGTCTCAACTTCAAACCATAAGGATCAAATGACACAAAGAAGGCCACTGTATATTAGTCAGGGGAAAAGTTCAAGTGTAAGAGGTGACACTCATAAATATCTATGTGCTAAACACACGAGCACCCAACTATGTAAGACAAATCTTAATGGACATGAAAAACCTAATATCTAAGACAACAATCTTAACGGGAGACCTTAACACCCCTTTATCTCAAAAAGATAGATCAATCAGACAAAAATTTAGCAAGGAAGTAGCAGAACTGAACCAGAGCTTGAAAAAAATGGACCTGGTAGACATATACAGAGAGTTTCACCCAACCACAGCTGAATACATATTTTTTTTCCAGCTGCACATGGGTCATTTTCCAAAATAGACCACATACTAGTCCAGAGGTCATGCGTAAGTATATGCAAGAAAATAGAAATTATCCCATGAATATTATCTGATCACAGTGCAACGAAACTGGAAACAAATGACAAAAGAAACCAGAGAAACTCACTAAATTAATGGAAATTAAACAACACCCTACTCAGCAATCAAAGGGTCACAGTGGAAATTAAACAAGAAATTCAACAATATCTACAATTCAATGAAAATTCAAGCAGAACTTACTGGAATTTATGGGAAGCGATGAAAGCAGTTCTTGAGGGAAAATCATAGCTATGAACTCACACATTAGGAAAACAGAATGGGAACAAATTAGCACCCTAATGTTGCACCTCTGACAACTGGAAAAAGAAGAGCAAACAACACCCAGAGTGCAAAGACAGGAAGAAATCATAAAGATTAGAGCAGAAATTAATTCAATTGAGATGAAGAAAACAGTTCAAAGAATCCACAAACCAAAATTATGTTCTTTGAAAGACTAAATAAAGTTGATAAGCCTCTAGCCAACTTCATCAAAAATAGGAAAAAAAAATCAAATAAGAAAGAAAAAGGGTGAAATTACCAGAGACCCAGTGGAAATCCAGAATATTGTCAATAGCTACTTTGAAAATCTTTATGCTCACAGAATAGAAGACACAGAAGAAATGGACAGACTCCATGAACGGTACAAATTACGAAAACTGGAGCAAGAAGATACAACAACTCTCAATAAGCCAATAACAGCCAATCAAATATGAAATTAATAAAAAGCCTACCAATAAAGAAAGGCCCAGGTCCTGATGGATTCACAGCCCAATTCTACAAGAAATTTATAGAAGATATAATCCCTACAGTCCTCAAACTCTTCAGTGAAATTGAAAAGGAATCAGTCCTCCCAAAATCATTTCTGGAGGCAAGTGTTATACTGATATCAAAACCAGGGAGAGACACAACTAAAAAGGAGAACTAAGGCCAATCTCCCTCATGAACATAGACGCAAAAATACTCAATAAAATCCTAGCAAATAGAATACAGCAAATCATCAAGAAGATGATACAACATGACCAGGTGGGATTTATCCCAGAGATGCAAGGATGGTTCAATATTTAGAAATCTATAAATGTAATACACTATATTAATAGACTGAAATCTCAAAACCATATGATCATCTCAATTGATGCAGAGAAAGCTTTTGACAAAGTCCAACACTCAATCATGTTCAAAGTCCTACAGAAAAGTGGAATAGATGGACTCTATCTTAACTTGATAAAAGCCATCTATGACAACCCAAAATGTAACATAATCCTAAAGGGGAAAAACTGAAATCTCCTTCTCTTAAATCAGGTACAAGACAAGGATGTCCTCTATCACCCCTCCTATTCAATATAGTTTTGGAATCTTTAGCAACAGCCATTAGAAAAGAGGGAGAAATAAAAGGAATAAGAATAGGCAAAGAAGAAGTTAAACTATCACTGTTTGCAGATGGCATAATACTTTACTTGGAAGACCCCAAAAATTCCACCAAGAAACTACTAGAACTGATAAGGAAATTCAGTAGCATAGCAGGATACAAAATCAACAGTCAAAAGTCAATAGCATTCCTCTACAAAGATAACACACACATTGAGAGGGAAACTATAGAAACAATACATTTTACAATAGCCTCGAGGAAAATGAAATACCTTGGAATACACTTAATGAAGGAAGGCAAAGATCTTTTCACAAAAAATTACAACACCCTAAAAACAGAGATAATAGAGGATTTCAGAAAATGGAAAGATATTCCCTGCTCCTGGATAGGAAGAATCAAAAATCATGAAGATGGCCATACTCCCCAAATTGCTGTACAGATTTAATGCAATCCCTATCAAATTGCCACTAACATACCTCCCAGACCTAGAGAAATCATTCCTAAAATTTATTTGGAACGCCAAACGACCTAGGATAGCAAAGACAATGTTGGCCAAAAAGACAAGGCAGGAGGTATCACAATTCCTGATTTGAAATTATACTACAAAGCCACTGTGATAAAATCAGCATGGTATTGGCAACGAAATAGACCTGAGGATCAAAGGAGTACATTAGAAGATGCAGAGGCATCTATGATCACACTCACCCATCTGATCTTCGACAAAGGGGCCAAACAAGCCTACTGGAAGAAAGATAGCCTCTTTAACAAATGGTGCTGGAAAACATGGCTTTCTAGATGCTGAAAATTAAAACCAGCTCTATCACCATGCACTAAGCTGCAGTCAAAATGGATTAAAGACCTAAACATTAAAACAGAAACACTCAATCTCCTGGAAGAGAAAGTAGGAGGAACTCTTGAAGACATAGGGGTACATAAGAGTTCATGAACAAACCTGTATTCGCACTGGAAGCTCTTGAAAGAGTCAACAACTGGGTTCAACACTTCCTGAGGAGTTTCTGCTCGTCAAAAGAAATTGTCAACAAAGTGAAAAGACAACCCACAATTTTTGAAAAAAATCCTAACTATTAAGCAATCAAACAAATGTCTCCTGTCTAGAATATATAAAGAACTAAGATATAACAGGGCCCTCAAACTTAAAGACCCAATTCAGAAATGGGCATCTCAGATGAATACACACTTCTCAGAGGATGAAATTAATGAAATGAATAAATATATGAAAAAAATGCTCCATATTGCTAGCCATCTTTGAAATGCAAATTAAAGCAAAACTGAGATACCATCTCACTGCAGAAAGAATGGCTATCATAAGGAAATCAACCAGCAATAAATGTTGGAGAGGTTGTGAAGAAAGGAGATCACTTCTCCACTGCTGGTGGGAATATAGACTGGTGCAACCATTGTGGCGATCAGTGTGGAGACTCCTCCAAAGATTAGGACTGGAAATCCCATTCAAGTCGGCTGTCCCCCTACTGGAAAGTTCCCAAAGCAACTGAAAATATTATATCATAGTGATATATGTCTACCTATGTTTATAGCAGCACAATTTGTGATAGCAAAATCTTTGAAACAACCAAGATGTCTGTCCCATGAGGAACTGTTGAAAAAGATGTGATATTTCTATATAATGGAGTATGACTCAGCTATAAAGAAGGATTATCTTGAAGCATTTATATTGAAGTGGAAGCCACTTGAACATATACTCATAAGTGAAATTAACCAGACACACATGTGCAAATATAGTATAGTTTCCCTGGTAATATGAAGTCAAAAGAAGAAATAGAAATAGAAATAGAAATGTACAGCAATACCTAAAAAGAATTGAGTCAGACAGTGAGGGCAAACTGAACAGCATATGCTGCAGGGTAGTAATCAGCTTTTCTTCTGGGTATTTAACAACCTAAGTTCACAGATCAAAATTGGAGAATTAGAAGAGCCGCAAGGCCAGCCAACACTTTGCCCCCTCTCAAGGTCAGCAAAGACTCAGGATATAGGAACACTTGTACTGTAACATCATGGAAGTCATATGTGCCCCAAATTTTCTGATCAAGGAGATTATAGAGCCACAGAGGAAAGAGATTGATGATCTATAGTGCACCTGGGGAGAGTCATTGGCCTTGACTCATCCACATGGATGACCCAGACAACGGATCTACAGAGTAAGGTACAGGAATCCAAGGTAAACCCTGAGGGGACTTCACTGACCTCATCAGAATCAAAAGCTACATCTTTTGGTATATAGGTCTTGATCTATCTTGGTCTGAACCATCCAGCAGATAAGTATAGAAATGAGGTAACATGCAGCCATAATAATAAGTTGAGCTGCAAATGGCTACAGTCAACAACTTCTTCAGATAACTCACTATTAGTATGTAATGCTGGACTGTGTTGGATTGTGTCGCTCAGTTCACGCACCTAAAAAGGGTATACAAAGGAAGAATCTTGATGTGTGTGTATAAACAGTACAGTTAGGATAAATATGCCATGCTTCTTCATAATTGTATGAGAAGCAAGATTTGCACTAACAGTGGTTGGACAAGATAATATGTCGGCTTCTAGTACTATGGACAACTACTAGGAAGATAACCAGGTAGAAAGTATTAATTATTGAATCTGTGATATAATTCAGCTATTAAAAAACAAGATAAGTATATAGCTACACTCTCTTAATTCACTGATCAGAGACATCTGCTATAATAATGTATGTAAGTATAATATCTGTATACACCTTGTATGATACCAAAGCATTACGAAAACAGTTTGCAATGCATTACTTTATTGAATCCATCTGTTAATTTGTCTTGAAACTGTCTCTTTGCTATTTGTTCTTCAATTAAAAATAAATAAATAAAATATTGTTTATTTAAAAGCTATGAGTCTTTAGAAAATGTCACTTAATACAGCCTATAAAATGGAAATGTAGCATAAAGTAAGCACTCCCAATGCCTCCCTTAGAGATCTTGTCTATTATGAACCAGAATGCATGCATCTGACATGTAAAGGAAGGACTTGAGGGACAACCTCAACCTCTCAGATCCTTGTCTGCTTTGTTTGAATTTCTTTATTACCTCAGTACTTGAAATTATAAGTAAAACATGATTGTGGCTGTGATCCCTGACTCTTGTTTATGTCTGATTTGACAGTCTAGCCCTTTGTTTTGACTCATACTCAAAAGAAAAAAAAGAGTTATGACTGATCTCACCCTCAATAAAGCAGAAGAAGAAACTGCTGCTGATGTGGGTAGAAAACAAATCCAGCTGAACTTTTAATGAGGTTTTAAGGGTTATAGTTTTGACTCCCGAAAGTACCCAGAAATAGAGAGCCTGTCTATTGTCCAACTCCAGTCCACAGACTAGATTCATGTGCTTATTAAAAACATTAGAGATGGACCATGATATCTGAGAAAAATCCCTCTCAGGCCCAGGCACAAGAGCCATGTCTGAAAGAGAAGCAGAAACAAGCAGAAATACTCCAGACAATGTAAGCCCCAGGAAGTATAAAGAAGTCATTTGTAGCTGAAATAGAAAAAAGAAGATGAGAGAAACAACCAGGATATGAGTCCTGCTAAAGTTTGAAGGCAGAATAGGGCAACCAGGAGAAACACTTCACAAAACCTAGACTTTATTCTGAGTACAGGCTCCAGTAGTGCCTATTTGAGACAGAATCCCTCTGAGGTTCAAGTAGGATTGTGATGGTGTCTGATACTAGGACCAAAGAACTGGGAGAAGCAATCTAGGCACTGTAAGCATGTCTCTGAGTACATAGGCAGCAGATACCTATGGTTGAGAAAAGCAGTTTACCTAAGTGAGAGCCCTTGAGGCATTGCCATGTGGGCCTGCTGAATGTTAAGAAACCAAGCCTGTCAGAGGAAATATTCTTATCCAATCTTCAAATAATTTGAAGCCAACTGTGAACTGAATTTAAGTAAGGCAATCATCAAACCCAAAACTACCTAAACTACAAACTAAATTAGCTAGATTTGATGTCCTTATAGAAAGAGAAAACATCAGAGGTTCTTTTCTGCATGTCTATGAAGACACAAAAAGAAGGTGGCCATCTACAAGACAGGAAGAAAATCTCCACAAAAAAGTCAACCCTGCAAGAATCTTGATCTCTGAATGAAAGCCTCCAGAGTGAGGGAAAATAAATGTCTGCTATTTAAGTCACTCAACCTGGGTGACTAATCCACAGAGAAAAGATAAAAAAAAAATCACACTTAGTTATAGACCAGAGATAGTGTAGCAGAAAATGCTACCCACCTAGTCAGTATATTTCAGTGTTTTAAGTGCCCAGGTGATAGTTCCTGTTCCAGAACTGGTGGGTCCTGTCTCCTAGAAATGGCTGGTCACTATGACGACCATATGTAAAACCAATTCCCAACTGACAAGTCATTCTACCTCTGTATTTCTTGCTTGCTTATCCAATATAAGCCCTAGACCACCAGAGATTGAGGCCTGGCACTTTGGGGATGAACTCAGTCAGTTGTTAAATAAACCTGACTCCAAATCCAGAGTATTTCAGCATTGCTGCCTACCATTGCATCTGGTGTGTTGACCAGGAAGACCAAATGTGTTGACCTATTTGGTCACTAGTCATGGCCCTGTGAACAGAACAAGGACCTCTCAAGGTTCCAATAGGAAGACACATCTTTGATATTTCTTGTGTCCTCTCAGGGGTCTGGAAGAGGATTCTTGGCTCCTTGCTTGAGTAGCTCATACTGGACTCCAAAGGGAGGATGACTAATCTGCCTGCCTGCCTGCCTGACTCCAGTGAGACCCTCAGGGGCAGTCCAGTTAGGCAGTCAGTCCTGCTTAATTCATGCAGAAGAAGACCTTAAGTACCTCTTTTTAGTTAAAGCTACCTTCAAGGGAAAGGTGGTTGCAATGTTTAACCTCTGAGTGCCTGCTGGATGAATGTGTGAGTGAATGGAGCAGACAGCATGAGCAATAGGCTGTCTGTCTGTGCACCAACACCAAGAAGCACTGGTCTCGGTGGACGATGAGACCATCCCCTGTGGTTCTGAGTGATCAACACATGGCAAAACAGATGCCCTGAACTCTCCTTATCTAGGTCACAGCTAGGTCCCCACAGGCAGCCAGGCAATTATCTGAATGACTTGTCTCCAACAGGCACCCGGCCTGTCTATTGCACGATCTTTCAAAGGTATGCTATGTTGTTCAGTAATGTCACTTATTATATTGCCATGCTCATTTTTTTCTGCTCACATTTTTAATTTCTTTCACGATGAAAATGTTACCTAAATGCCTGATGATCCTAAGTGTACATTTGTATTATAGATTAAAGGGAAAAAATCTGATTTTGATGTTTTTCAGTATACAAGAAACCCCTAGTGACCCTCTGTGCAAAATGATGTGGTAGGAGCAAGTTTTCTGTCCTAAGCTTGTGTCTATAGGTCCTCGTCTAAGTGGTCAGTTTTCCAGAAATTACCTATATTTCTGTCTGAAAGATGGGATCTGGCAACTGGCACCTGATGGAAGGGTGAGATCTTGGGGCTGCTACTGTTTAATATGCAGATATGGAATACATTAGCTCACGATCCTCTGTGCCCTATGTCTAGATATTTTGGATTAGTATTTTCCAGAAAAAACCTCTCTCCATGAGATTCAGAAAGGATACTTGACTTAATTCTTCAGTTTGATAAAAATATAATATTTAAGTGATTTGTCCACTTTCAGCCAATTCCATTCTCCACTTATGGTTTATACCTGGTTGTCCCTCCAAAACCTCATGTAGTCACTGGTACTGTCTTCTGGAGTTTGTGATTGATTCATGATCCAATGATAGGATTTTGGTGTGAGTGTTAGGCCCCACCTGGAGCAAACAGCCTGAATACAATTTAAGTAAGAGAGGCTTACTTAAATTGAGACAATTAAAACCTCTCTGTCTCTGCCATTGTTGCCATTATCTTCCCTTTTTGCTCTTGCTGTTTTCTGCCACAAGGAATGCCTGCCCTCTGCCATGTTTTACTCCGTCTTGGAGCCAGCTAAGTATGGACTGATAACTCCATTAACTGAGCTAAATAAACCCTTCCTTCCTCCCTTCCTCCCTCCCTCCCTCCCTCCCTTCTTCCCTGTTCTGGTGATCAAACCCAGAACCCCATACATCCTAGGCAGTCACTGTATCACTGAGCTATACCTTTAGCTTATATTTTTATTTCCTATGATATTTTCTAGCTCTGTGCCTCCAAACTTACTTCCCTTTTCTTAAATCACTATAGAAAAATGAAACCTGATACCTTTAGTGTTTGATAACTTTCTTCTTATCCACTTTCTATCATCCATAGATCCATGGAGATCAGGTGATGCTGCTATCACTTTTCTCTCTCTCTCTCTCTCTCTCTCTCTCTCTCTCTCTCTCTCTCTCTCTCTCTCTCTCTCTCTGTGTGTGTGATGTGGGATTACAGTCTTTATTTTTTTGTTGGTTAGTAATATAATTTTCTGTTAACATCATGATATAACATAGCAGAAAAGTTTTTCTTTGGGACAAGAATGAGCCACAAGGTCAACCTTTCCTTGTTTTGGTTTATTTAGTCCAGGTATGAATCACTCAATCACGGTGGCTGCTGCTACATATTCAGAACAATGCTCAGAGTGCTTACATTGTTTCTCCCGGTTCTTCTATCCTGGCACCAGGTGCCATCATGCTCCTCTTATTTGCATCTCAGCGATGTTGTTTCTCAGATCTCATGCTCCTTCCTCAGCGAGGTGCTGCTGGAGCATATCCTCAGAATAAAGTCTAGAACTTCAAATTCTAGTGGTGTGGTAACCTGGAGAAAATTTAATATTACATCTTCTCATTTGCTATAGTCATTCATGTCAGAGTGGATGGTGATCTTGGTATTAGTAGTTAATTGCTTATTTCCTGGGAACTCTGATCGGCACCCATTAGTGTGGCATGCCTCAATCTAGATATAGATTATGATCTTCCCCCAGTGGAGGATATTCACTAGAGACTCAAATGAGGAGAGGCTGTATTTTTCAGTTAAGTGTAGGACCAGAATATTCTAGAAACACTCTGGCAGTGTGCTCTAAGATGAAAGAATTTTAACTCCAGCAATTTCAGGATTTTTTCTAATCTTGTTTCTTAAAGAATCCCTTTGTGCCATCCAAATGGTCCAGTAGGACCCCTATTGAACATTCCTTGACTTGTCTATTATTCTATTAAATATCACATTTGCATAATTCATTAAAACCAATGAGTTTACCATTCTGAAAATATTCTTCAGTTCTTGTAGGAGGAAAGAAAACACTGAATATGAAACTAGCTATGGCTATATTGCTTCTACATTTGATTTTTCCACTTGATAGCTATATCAGCTCTTTGAGCAGGCTCATCTGCTGACTTTTAAAAATATAAAAGAAGGTATTGACATTAACAGGAAACAACTTCTAAAGAGGAAATGATGAGAGAGGAAGTCAATGAATAGCCAGCAGAAGATCAGTGTCAGCAGTTTCATCTGAGAATAGTATAATTAATGTCTCAAGCTTCTGAGGTCATGAAGAACACAAATCAGAAAAATCCTTCATCCATTGTTCTTCCTCTTCCCTAGAGGACACACACAAAAAGTGATTTTGGAGCATTATTTCATCATTTGTGGGTTACATTTTAATAGGAGGTCTTGGTTATCATTTACTGTAACTATGTTCAGAAAAAATGCTAAACAATGTTTCTGCCTTCCAGACTGATACAATTGCTAGGTTAAACAATGAATATTTGAGAACATTGTTTAAATGGAAAGTTGAAGAATATACTTACAACTAAAACAATTCTAGTATTTTTCTTCATGCAGAAACTGGTAAGCATGGGGGGAAAGTCTTGTTTTATTTACTTTCTTTAAAGTAAGAATACCTTTCAGTGTTTATTTCTTTTGAGTTCTTACAATAGGGAGACAATATGATATTTACACATGTGGTTCTGCAGTTATGAGTATAGCCTCAAGTTGCATCCAATTACCTTCAAAGGCTTCAAGTTTGTTTTTCTTTATCTGAGGAGAAAAGTTGGGAAATATGGTGAAACTATGCATGTATATATACAAGTTGGATAAGGCAATAGTCCTAAGAATTTCCACCAGGTTCTTGAAAATAGCAGTTCATGTGTACAATTCTCACCATGACAAATTCTCTATGCTGATATCTTTGAACTAAGCAACTACATTGAGGACAGTAATGTGTAATACTAAAACTGTGCTTGAAATATCTGTCATCTCGGTCTTCTAAATGTGTACCATTTCTGATGTCATATCAATTACTATTATACTCTCTTTAAGGTACATTTTTTAATATAAATAATAAAAGAAAATGAGTCAAGAACAAAAATTTAAGATTTCTTGAAAATGTGTGGTAATATTCAATCATATGTCCCATCTTGCATAACTGTATCTGTTAATCTGAGGAACAGATTTGATGATAGAATAGATAATATATCAATCACTCTTAGTCAGATATTCTTGTTTTGAAACTCTGTAACATATGTATTGTTACATGTTACCCTGTTTCTGTCTTTACTTTTTTTTCTTGCTCTTGTTTTTACTCTTCAAAATAAAAGAAAATTATAATAAAATATAAAGAAAGAATAAAATGCATTTTTCTTCTCTTTTGTAAAATAATATATTTAACTAAGTCCAGTAAGCAATCAAAGCAAAGTGAAGCAACAAAGCAAAGATTGACTATAATAAATATCTAGGTCGAATTCAAAACATGACTTCATGTCATATCTATATCAGTTTATTCGGGAAAATACTAACAGATGGTATTTTACTGACATTGCACAACTGGGACCTCATCTTATTAAAAAGCTTTTCACAGCAAGAAAAACCACCAACAAAGTGAAGAGACAACTCACAGTGCGGGAAAAAAAATTGCCAGATGTTCCTCAGACAAACAGCTGCTATTGAGAATATATAAAGAACATGGAAAAATCAAAATGGGCATGTGAAATGAATAGACACTTCTCAGGTAAAGAAGTGGAAAGATCCATCAAAATTTTGAAAAAAATGTTCAGCATAATTTGTCTTCCAAGAAGTTCAAATTAAAACAACACTGAGCTTCCATTACATCCCTGAAAGAATGGCTATAACCAAGAAATTAAGCAATTACAGATGCTGGATGAGCTGTGGCAAAAGGAACCCTTTTCTAGTGTCAGTGGAAGCGTAGACTGGTGCAACCACTGTGGAAATCAATGTGGGGATCCCTTAAAAACCTAGGACTAGCCAGGCATGGTGGCGCATGCCTGTAATCCCAGCACTCGGGAGGCTGAGGCAGGAGGATTGTTGTGAGTTCGAGACCAGCCTGAGCTACAAAGTGAGCTTAAGGCCAGCCTGAACTGCATAGTGAGACCCTGTCTCAAAAAGACAAAAAAAAA
>PVKA01043775.1:0-16565 GCA_004027165.1 Ctenomys sociabilis
TGCGGCAAAAACTTTACACTCATAAACAGCCTTCCGGAAGGCAAAGCACACTCAGAGCCTCAGAAATGGGCAAGCCTCCTGACCCCGCGTTGGATTCTAGGGCACTTATGCTAAGGAAATCACCCAACAACCAAAGGTGGAAGGAGGAAGGTGTCACTCAATGGCATCATCCACAAAGGCAAGGGCTGGTCATGCGAGTGGTGACGCCTCCTGTGAGCTGAGCGCTATCCTGTTACTAAACAGCTGCAGGACACACGTGGTCATCAGCAAAGGAAGGTGCTCACAGCCCTGTACAATGTGGAGAAAAGGAGCGGGGCAGCTCACAGAGCAGCCTACAACCCAGGAAGCTGCGTGGCCATGAGAACAGCTCTACAGCCAGGGTGCCTGGGTTCAGGTCCTGGCCCTGCAGTGGAGGAGCTGTGTGACCTCGGATGAGTTATCTGACTGTCCTGGGCTCCAATTTCTTTGTTGGTAAAATGAATAAGCCTGCAGGTTGTCAGCAGCCTGAGATTGTTTCTTTAAATGGCCTGGCAATGTGCCTGGCATAGTGCACAATGCATTATTATTCTTTTATAAATATTCAGAATATGCATAAGAACAGCTTGCAAGGACACACACTAAAATGTCAAAGCTGGCCCCTAGTGGGACAAACTGCAGCTTTTTCAGTTGGTCGTTGGGCTTATCTGTTCTTAAAGATATTCCACCAGAATCTGCCGCCTTAGCAATGCGCAGCACAGGGCCCTTCCTGCAATGTTGGCTCTGGCCATCCTGGGTGCCTGTGGGATAATAAAGAAGTCTGCTGTGTACCCAAAAGAGCCATGGGGACTCTAGTTTGTGGCTGACTTGCCACTAACTTGCTTGTGGCTCCCTGAGCTTCGGTTTCCTAACCTCGCCAGTGAGAGGGCGGCAGGGAAACACAAAGTCTCAGCCGTCATGGCTCCTAAGCACCATGAAAACACCCTGCATTTTGCTCAACTCCTCATAAAATTGTACCAGGAAAAAGCACGGTGACTCCGTTCTTCCCTGTCCAACCCACCTCAACCCAAAGAAAAATGCATAAAGCAATGTTAATTCACTGACAATCACTCATCCACATCAAGGAGGAAGTCCCTTGCCTGTGCCACTCTCGGGCTATGTGCAGACTGGGTGAGGGACGACCAGCACCCTCAGCCCAGGAGAGTCATCCCTCTGGCCCTGCAGACTCTGCTGCTACGCACCTGAGCGGTTATGAAGCTCTGCTCCATGCCTGCTCATACCTCCTACTGCACTGGAGCCGCCCGAGGAATGAGGTGAGTGGTTGAAGTTTCCAGAACTGGCAGGAGAGGCTGGGCTTCTGGAGAGGCTGGGGAATTTCACTGGCCTAATGGGGGTCTGCAAGAACAAAGTGGTGCAGTGGTGAGGGCCTGCCGCCCTTCCAGCAGGCACGCAGTGCCAGCACTGGCCTGGCACACCCTTGCCAAGTCTGCTGGGAGGCCCCTAAGGGATGGGGCTTGCTTCTGTCTTCCACAGACTGTGTTCCAGAAAGTGCATTAGCTCAGGATGGGCCCCTGTGATGCTGCCTGCCACTCATCACCCTGCCTTCAGCCTCCCTGAAATCTTCTAGGCCAAGAAGAAAACCCGATTATGTTACTCACTAAAAAGCCCAAGAAGGCCCAGGCATCCAGGGCAGAATCATCCCCTGGGCGACACGGTGACCACCCCCATATTCCAAGCTTACCCTTCCCATGGTGGTCCTGCTGGTCCAGCAATGTCTCCTCTCATCGCACCCTACAACCCTGCTTTGGCATGGTGCTCTTGGAAAGCCTTTCTTGACCCCTTGGTCCCTAGTCCCCCAACATGTCTGGTCATACTCCTCTGACCTTCCCAGATCCGCTCACTCTACTCTTGTCACCCAGATACCCCTGGATTCCTGGCCAGCCCCTTTTGTGCCCTGGGGCTTTGCCCAGGTCTGCTTCTGCACTACCAGCTTCAGTCCTTGTCTTTTAACCTCTAGTATCACTTGCTGGCCTGCCCTTCTGAGGAGGCCCATGCTGTCCTCCCTTCACACACACTGCTCTGCTCTTCCAGCACGGTGGTCCTTCCCAACAGCCCTTCTTATGAGTTCATATCTGCTGTATCTGATCCTCTGAGCTCCCCAGGGACTTTACTCTCACTGTATTCCCAGGACTCTGGCCATGCAGAGGCATCCAGGAAGAATTACTGATGGCTACAGTGGGCTAAATGGTGCTCTCTGGACCAGGGAGATGGCTCAGTGGAATAAGCAGTTCCCTGGAAAGCGCAAGGGTCTGAGTTCAGTCCCTGGTTCCACAAAAAAATAAATAAAAAATAAATAAATAAATGGTGGTTTCCAAGGAGATGTGCCACATCCTACTGTCCAGAGCCTCCAGAGTATCCTGGTAAGGCATAGGTAGCTATTAAAATAGACAAGCTCATATTAGATGGGCTTTGGAGTTTCCTGTAGTGGAGCTTATCCTAGATGGCCTGAGTGACCCTAAAAGCAATTGCATATCTTCTTCTAAGGCAGAGATAGGGAGGGAATTCTGGTGAAAGAGGAGGCTCTGTTTCCATGGAGGCAGAGACTAGAAAATAGGGCCACAACCTAAGAAATACCTAGGGCATGTAGAAGCTGGAGCAGACAGAGGCAGCCCTCAGTGAGAAGGAACATGGTCCTGCACATGCCGTGCTTCCAGCTCGGAGCTCTAGAACTGAGTGAAAGTACATTTCCGCTGCCTTAAGGTTCCTGGCTTTGGGTGATTCGTCACCGCAGCTATGATGGCGACCCTAGGAAGGGCTGTGGCAGAAAAGTACGTGCCTGCCATGACCTGGCACCCAGGCTTCTGCTCTGCATAGGAGAGAAAACTCTACAGACAGAGAATCCTGGATCCAATGTCACTGCCACCTGGGGGCTCCCTGACTGCCCCTACAGAGCCCCCACCACACACATTTGTCCCTCTGGCTCTCCAGAAAGGCCTCACCCTGCCTCATCCTCATGTTCTGTCTTTGCTACCCTGCTTGGAGTTGAAGCTGGCTTTCGGTTCCCCTGGGGTTGCTGACATACTCGAGAAAATGGTTCAGGGATGAACTCTCCAGACTGGTTCCACAACTTTTCCCACATCCCTACCTGACCTAGAATAGCAGGCTAAAGGCAACCAGTCCTACAACTTGTGGGCATCTCCAGGTGCCAGGCTCTTGGGTCTCCCCTGGTGACTTGATGGGATGACAGCTCTGGGGCAAGGGAGTATCAGGCATAGGGATTGGGCCCACCCAACAGAGGGAGGCCCTAAGTTTCTCCAACCACAGAGCTTGCAGCAGCAGGGCCAGCACTGACTCAGCCACCTGTGAGGCCATGGCAGGAAGCGCCTTGCCTGGGGCACTACAGAGGCTGAAACTGCGCTGGAGAAGGCAGCAGCAGAGCAGCCTCCTGGCGCTCGTGCTCCAGATCAGCCCTGAGCAGTACCACAGCATGGGACCTGAGCAGACGCCATGACTCTGCTTTCTGGTCCTAGACCCGCTCCCATCTGGTTGGCGATCTGCAGCAGATCACATCTCCCTCTGGTCCCCATGCCTCATCTACTGACAGGAAGGTAGGTAAAACAAATGTGGTCTTCAAACCTTGTTCTCCCCAGAGCTCCAGGGTTCTAGAGAGGCAACAGATGCTCCCCAAAACAACATTTTAATGTCTCAGATATACTGAATTTCTTTGCAGGATTTAAACAAACAAGGATATCACTCACTTAAAAAAGTGAAAAAGGGGGCAGGCGAGATAGCTCAATGGACTAAAGCAACTGCTTAGGCAAGTACAGGGACTGCAGTTCAATCCCTGGAAGTACATGCCATGCCAGCCCCACCCCCAGGGCAGACTGAGCCAGCCACAGAGTCCAGCTACAGTGGCTTACACCTGTAATTCCACAGCTGAGAAGGCTGAAAACAGGAGGATCATTATGAGTCCGAGATGTGTAGTGATATCCCATAACAATCAGATTCATAATATATTCTTATTAAAATAAGAATTAAAAAAATTTTAAATCTCTGACCCTGGGATCAGTAGTTCTGAGGTCCCTCGCCTGTACTGTACCCCCAGTGACACGTGGAAGCCTGAGCCGAGCGACTTACGCTGTCTGTGCCCCCACTGCCCACGGCATGGCCCCTGCTGGCTCTCTGGAGCAGCCCAGTCTTCATGGGTTCTGCCTTCCCATTCCGGCAGGTCCTAGAATGATTGGAGCTCCACAGCTCAAAGCTGGAAGGGGGCAGGAAAGGAGGGATGACCGCCTTCAGCTTGTCGCTCGGAAGCCTGGTAAACGGTGCTCCATTCCGCAGCTGAAAAAGACAGGTCAGGGGTTAGGCGAGCCCACAAAGGCTCCAGCTCCAGGGAGGCCTCTGG
This sequence comes from Ctenomys sociabilis, assembly GCA_004027165.1. Lineage (NCBI taxonomy): Eukaryota > Metazoa > Chordata > Mammalia > Rodentia > Ctenomyidae > Ctenomys > Ctenomys sociabilis. Next base: position 4,382 of record PVKA01043775.1, read on the forward strand.
GCTTTCCCTGCTCCTCACCGAATTGGTGCCAGCAACCACCCTACCCCCAGGAGCCCACACAACAGCCAGACACCCACACCTGTGCTATAAAGATGCCAATGAAGGGGGCAGTGGGGACAGAGGACTGAGGAGGTATGCAAGATGCCAGTGCAGGAGGTGTGGTCCCCATCTTGAGTAAGAAGGTGCAATGGGGGTGGGGGCTGAACTGACTGATCTCAAGGGACAGTGCAAGGGAGAGGGCCTGCCAGACACACAGGCTCTGTGAAGGTTGGGGCCTGCGTGGGCCAGGCTGCAGAAGAGCGGCAGGGAGCCCAGCTCCTGTGCGCCCTGCCCCCGCTAGCCACACCTCCCACTGTTGCCATTTTCAGCAACAACTTAATGTTACATTTGGAAAGTGGGATGCGGGTCAGTACCAGATCTGCACAGCCATGACTGTTGGCTGTCAGGGAAGAGCATTCACTCAGTCCACGCTCACTTTAATTAAGAAAAGACAGCGAACTGGGCGCCAGATGGTGCTTTGCAGAGATGGGCATCCCACAGCTAAACCCGCCTCGGGAGCTGGGAGGGCGGCTTCTCTGCACCAATGACTTCGAACGCCCACTCGGCATCCACACTGCCACAGCATTCACGCCTGCCAGGGACAGTGAGCGGGTGCAGTGGGCCCGGGAGGGTGACAGGGCAGGACGGCTTCCCATGTCGCTGTGCTGCTTTCCTGAGTCTGTGAATGAGCGCTTTCCCCGCTGGACTGCACAACCTCATCCAGCCAGTGAGGGGCTGGGCTGGACACAAACAGCTGCAAAGCCAGCACCAAGAGCACTTCACCCTCTGGGTCATGAGCCCAAGTTGCCACCTTTCTGGAAGGCAATGGTACTCACACTCTCTGCCCACGAGTTCCACCTCTAGATATCTACCCTGAGAAACAATTAGGAAGTGGGAGAAATGGAGGCATAAGGCCACTGAGCAAGTTGCTGCAATAGTGAAAAAGCAGAAAGTCCACCAGCCAACAGGTCAGTCGTGGACAAAGCCCTGTCACAACAGACAGGAAACACGCTATGGCTAAAGAGCACTCAGTGACATGGAAACGTTGGTTGTGGCAAGTTGTTATCAAGCTGAGGGGAACACAATTCAGAGAAGATAATGCTGTCGGCCTCACATGGTTCTGGGGGAGCTTGAGTGAGCTGATGTACACAGAGCACCAGGAATAGTGCTGGTATTTAGTCAGTGCTGCGGTCTTTGCTATTATTATACATGTACAGCATCATATCATATTCATAGATGCTAAAAAATGCTTAAAAATACTCAAAACATATATGCCACAAAATGCCAACCATAATTCCTTCTGGGTCCATGAGCAAAGGTGATTTTATTTTCCTTCTTGATACTTCGCTGCACCTTTCATTAATTGCATTTCTGTTTTCACATTGGAACTAGTTATTGCAATCTACTAACATGGCCAAATGTCAGGCAGCATGAGCTCTGAAGATCAGGTGGGGCTACACTTTACCCCTGTTGGCACAGCAGTGGACCGAGCACAGCAGTCAGGTACAGTGGCCAGTACCACAGTTCCTGACACCACATACGTCCTCAGGTGAGCTGTTTAGTGTCCCTGTCCTTGCCAACACTGCCCTCTGCTGGCCATGACTATGGTCTTAGTGCTACAGGGACTTGAACCATAATGTTATTCTCTCATTCACAGAGCACAAAACCCAAAAAAGTGAGGTCACATATCCAAGGTCACATGGCAGAGCTTACTCTGGGCCAATCACCATGCTTATAGGTCAGTGGTCTCTTGTGGAGGTGATTTTGCTTAAAAACCCAAACCATGAGGAACAGCATTGCTATTTCAGAGGCCACAGTGCTCTAGTCAGTCAGAGACCACCAATACCTACCTGATGCAGCCCCTCAGAAATGACACCCCTGCTATTTACAGAGGCACATACGTGACCACCCAGAACAAAGACTCCACAGCCAAGCTTCCCCTGCCATGAGGATGTGACCACAGGACAAAATTCTACCCAGTTTGACATTTAAAAAACAATGCGTAAAAGCCGGGCGTGGTGGCGCATGCCTGTAATCCCAGCACTCGGGAGGCTGAGGCAGGAGAATAGTTGTGAGTTTGAGACCAGCCTGAGCTACAAAGTGAGTTTAAGGCCAGCCTGAACCGCATAGTGAGACCCTGTCTCAAAAAGACAAAAAAAAAAAAAAAAAATGCGTACAAGTTTCTAGGAAACATCTTTAAAGATGGCTGGCAAGTATCTCTGGCCACCTTTTCTCCCTTCCTCTTTTCTGCTGGCTGAAATAGGTAGTAATGACCAGCATACTGGTAGTCATCTTGGGCTGAGAGGTGATCATGGGAATAGAAGCCACACGTAGAAAGCCAACAGATAGGGGCCAGGAAGATGGTTCAGTGGAATAAGCACTTCCCTGGCAAGCACAAGGGCCTGAGTTCAATCCCCGGTACCTCAAAAAAAAAAAAAAAAAAAAAAAGCCAGCAGGTAAAATGAACTTAGGTCTCTTAGTCCTGAACTTAATGCACTTGAGAGAAACAGCTGCTGCCTTATTTATGCCACTGCCATTTGGGGATCTTTGCAATAGATGAACTGAATGAGTCCTGATACACCTCTGGTTGACAGATTTAGAGGTCTCTCCTATGGGGGCGATGCTCTCTCCTCTCCTGACTCACTATAACCACAAGTGCTTCATCTTCTTCTCATCTAATGCTGCCCACCAATACCTACCCTCAGTCTCCCACCTAAGATCCGAACTTACATCGGGCCACCACACAGAGCACAGGTTACCTATGGGTCAGGGCTGGCATCTTATCCAACATTCGGGTACCAGAGCTAAACTCATTGTTACACAACTTGGTCATCAACCACATCTGTGACTATCACAAAGAAAGATAAACACACACACACACACACACCCCTCCTCAAAAATCAATCAACTAATGATTAGCAGAGATCTGAAATGCTCTTAGCAGAGCCCGCACTCACCATGGTTGTCAATAACACATCTTCCTTTTCTCCTCTCGTGCTCCCAGGACCTGAGAGATAAATGGAAGTTCCTGAAATGACCCTCCCCTGTGGCCACCGCATGAAGATGAGTGATGGGGCGGCCTTCATCCTGGAAAGCCAACTCTCCTGGGTGACTAAATATTTAATAATCATTGGTATTCAATATTTTAATAGAAGGAAAGCATTTAGAAGGTATCTCAGAGCATGTTTTCTCCTTTTCCATAAACCACTGTTGTGCTTGGCCAGACAGTCGAGCGCCCTACTCAATAGTCTGTCTCAGACAGTGGTGCCAAAAGAGCTGGACTGGGGATGAAAAACCTGACTATTCTAGGGATCCCAGCTGATCAGTCTTCCCAAAAGTATGGAAATCTCCTTCAGTAACCCGGCAAAGTCATCCAATGTGTTGAACACTCCCAGGAATAGGGATCTCCCTGCCTTCCCTCTGCAGGGAATGTATGCTGTTTCAAGATAATTTCAGTACCACAAACCAATCACATTCGATATGGGGAAAACCACAACCAGAGACAAGGGAGAACCACTGATTGACCTGTGACCCTCTCTAGCAGGAAGTGTGGGACAGGGACCTGGGACTTCTGCCTCCGGCTGGTGCTGTCCACATCCCTTCTCCACAGTTGGTAACTCTGCTCCACAGCTGCATTCCAACATCATCTCATCTCTAGTGACAATCAAGAAGTAGCAGCAGAGGGTACAAGGGTGGCCGTATGGGATGAGACCATGCTGAAACGCCAGGCCACCTGCAGCCTTTTCTTACCATTGTCTTTGGTCACGATGGCCACACTGGGGAGCCCAGGGAAGCCTGTCTTGTCCTGGGGCGTGGCCCTCATTGTAGAGTCCAGGGCTGGCTCAGGCTCATCGGTGAAAGGTAAGGGCTGGTTGATGGACAGCCCACGGGGCAGTGTCTGCATCAGTTTGAGCTTTCGGAACCGATTGGACATCCGGTTCCACCAGGACTGTGGGAAATGCAAAACAGAGGTCATGCAGAGAAGGAGGCCCAGGGACAGTGACTACACTCTGTGTGCCTTTCTCCTGCTTGCCTGGACCAATGGCACACACTTGTCATTCAGAGTACAGTACCCCGTTCACACAAGCCACAGCTGCTCCCAGGAAGGAGCTGAACAGCCTGGGGATTATGGGGGAACCCTCAGCAGCCCAACTGGCCAATGTCCAGCATGGCAAAGCAGAAGCCAAAATAGACACCATGTGGTAAGGTGCAGTTCAGCCAGCTCTGGATTATTCCAGCTCTTCTCATTCTGCAGAAGTTTTTTTAAAAACTTCTCTGTATTTATAAATTGAGATTCCATAGCAAAAGCAGTCACATCTAGTTTCTCATGGAAAAACAGTGAAAGATCTCATAAGCTGGAACCACATTCGGGCAAAGCAGCTAGTGCTGTCCCAGGATGGTTCTGATCACGCCAGCTCTCCCTGGACCCCGCATTTCCTAGTGCTCATCTGCAGCCTTTCTTGGACCCTCAGCTACAATAGCCTTGGTAGAACACAAGCAGCAGGCTCCCCACCATGTGCCACCATCCAACCCTCTAAAACCCCTAAGACAGAGCAAGGCAAACCTTCAGGCCGCCCTTGTCATCAAGCAGCACTGGGATGCTCCATGGCTCTCTGACCTTTGCGTGGGGCAGAGGCGGAGGATGGCTTGGCCGGCCTTTGTCCTTGTTCACCTGCATGCAGACAGATGCCAGCAGCCGAACTAGTTCCGTGTCTATGGGCACAAAAGGCAGGTATTTGTCTTCCCTGCAAACATGTGTTGGGCTATGGGGAGGGGACCCAAAATGGCCTTTGCCAGCCTTTAAAACCAGCCCTGCACTGAAATGTAGCTCCAGAGTCACAGGCTCAACTCCCTCCTTTTCACCCAATCTTCAAAGATGCCAGACGCAAGCCCCACTGCTTAACCCAAAGAGATCTAGAAGCTGTTCTCCCACATCAAAGGCTAGGGAACAAGTTGGAAAGCCCAGCCAGGCTACAGTGGAGACTCACATTTGGCCTCTGCCCCACCCTGGCTGTGTAAAAGCAGGGAAATTATTCATCACTGCAGGCTTAATTTACAAGGAGGTGACATTAACACCCACCACATAAACATGTCTCAAGGATTAAAGGCAATTCCTTTTGAGTACTTAAAGTACCTGGTGTGTGTAAGAGCTTAAGAGAGGTTAAGCATTATTAGTTGTTATAAACTCAACTAGGTTACTAGGGGAAAAAAGCATTGAACAATATTATAAAGGAAATATTTGGGGGCTGCGGGTGTAGCTCAGTGGTGGAGAACTTGCTTAGCATGTGCAAGCCTTCAGTTTGATCCCTAGCACCACAAAACGAAAGAAAGAAACAGAGACAGAGAGAAAAGAAAAAGGGAAAAGAAAGAGAAAGACAGGGAGGGAAGAAGGAAGGGAGAGAGGGAAAGACAGACTCAGCCCTCCGGGCTGCTGGATGTATCTGTGCAAAGATGAGATGACCAACTCTACCAAGAGACGCTCCTGCACTCTGGCCCCTGCCAGACTGCACCCTGTAAGCCTGCTTCTCTACCTATATCCTTTATTTCTTTTAAATAAACCAGCAGACATCAACAAAAAGAAAGAAGAGAAGAAAATATTCCAAACTACTAACACTTCTTTCTCCTGTTGACAGGCACTCTACTCAATAGCAGTGTTCTGTTTATATTGAGATGTCCTCATCGGGGCTTCTGGAAGGTGAGTGGACTATGGACAGTGCATCTGACTTGCTGCCGGGAGGCAGGTTTGGTGGCAAGGGACCAGCCCCTGGGGCACAGCCCAGAATGGTTCATCTCTCTTCCGGGCTCCTCCAGTGTCTCTGCTTGCTTGCCTACACAACACGAGCAGTCTCCTTCACCATGTCCTCTGCACAGCGTGCTGCCTCAGAGCGTACCAACCATGGACCAAACAAGCGCCCAAATAACCCTCTCCTTCCTTCAGTGGGGGTATTGAATATTTTGTTTCAGGAACAAGGAACATGACTAAGACAAGCAGTAATAGTTCCTGAAGAATCGTAAGACAAACATTTCATTTAAACACATACCAAGAAAAAAAAATCTACTAAAGGCCCTCAAGGCCCAAAGCCATGGGGCTCTTTTACTGGGAAGGGGAGAAAAGGCTACCAGACAAAACAAGTTGTCTATAAGCGCATGTGAAGTTGGAACAACAGAAACCCTGGGCCTAATGAGGGGCTGTGATGATGGAATGAGCTCACTGGATTTAGGGCCCAGGACCCCACTATCACCAGCCAGATCTCCCCACCCCAGGCATGGCTGCCAGATCTCTACAAGAAGATGTGAAAGCCTGCTTCTCTTAAGCCTCTCTGAGTACCAAACAGACCCACTTGCACATCTGGCACAGGGGCCTTTACATTTCCTCTAGAATAACTGCAAGCACAGACTCTGCAGACTCCAAGGCTTGAGGAGCTGCAAGGCAGGCATGTCCCTGTTTGTCCTCCCTCCTTGGAGACTCTGAAAATAGAAGGCTTAGGGGCAGTGGGAAGGGAAGTGCCTGGCCCAAGCTCACAAGCCAGGCCCTGGCTTCCAGAGACTCCCCTCCCCGTGTGTAACAAGGCTTCATTCGAGGCTGAAAGGAGAGAATGACTGTGTAGACTCACAGCCCTTTGCTCGATGAAACCCACCAGGATCATTCAGCAGCATCACTAGGTCAAAGGCTGTGTACCCATTTTTCGCCCGAAGAGCAACATCAGCCCCTTGGTTTAGCAGAAACTTGACAATCTCCTTATTCCTGGGGAAGTACAGAGAAAGCCAGGGTTATACTTGCTGCTAGTTTGGATACTGACACCAAAGATGTAGCTACCATGGCAGCACTGTTAGGAGGGGCTGTGGACCTTTAGAAGATAAAGTCCAAAGTCCCTGGGGGATCCCAGTCCTCCCACCTCTTGGCTTCCTGACACAGAGATATGAGTACCTGATCACAAACATCTTCCTCACCAGTACTTCTAATAGCCTCATGAGAGGCCCAAAGCCGTGAGGATGCCTAATTTGGGGTTGAAACCTTTACAACTGTGAGCAAAAAACTTCTCTTAAGTTACCTACCTCAGATATTATGTCAGAGTAACTCAGCACTGACTAATACATCTACCATTACAAAGCATGGCTTTATTCCTGGCTGACAATAATAATAACAGCTCCCTGTCTCTGCATTTCAGAAGTTATGGGTGACTACAAACAGTCTCATACTCATCTTTCACACCACTATCCAGCAGGTCAGATGCAACACAATTTAGAATCTTAGGTTCCTTGAGTCAAAATGAAAACTGAGGACTCTGCCTAAAAAATACTTGGCCAAATGCCACTCTTTCCCCTCCACTCTGCAAGGTTCAGACAGGCCAAAAGATCTGATAGGGATGTCTAAGAGCCCGCAAATGGAAAAAAAAAATCCAACTGCTTCCAGATGATGGAGGAAAGGAACATGATTAGCACAAGGGGAAAGCCCCTTCCTGGAGTCAGACCATTCAGTAGTTCCAAGAGGTGATGTGATGGCCCAAGCCATGTGAGAAGGGATCTATCAGCCCCCTGCACACACTGATGCCCCCAGCATGGTCAGGAGAAGCCCAGGATGCAGGGCTACCATTCACTTCACAGAGGAACCATGTAAGAATGTAAAAATGCCCAACAAACTAGTCACACTGCTCAGCTGAAACCAACCATAGCACCTTCTTTCTGCCTAAAAGCTTCCTGCTGTGTGGTTTATCCCAGTCCCTGGGAAATTCCACCCTAGCTAGTGGAAAGCCTGGCTAGGGCTCTGGAAGGCTGGAAAGCAGATGTTACTGCTTTTGTGCCCATCTCCATGTCTTTGAGGCGGGGTTCTATGCGGTATCTTGGGATCAGAAAATCTCATGGGGAACCACCACCTCAGGCCAGGGCAGCTGCGGGGTCTGATCATGGAGGGAATGCAGCCGGCACTGACCCATGGTAGGTGGCCTGCATGAGGGCCGTCCAGCCGTGCACGCTGTCCTGTTTGTCAATGTCGGCGTGCCTCTCTACCAGCAGCTGCACCAGCGGCAGCTGCCCGGTGACAGCGGCCAGCATCAGCGGGGTCGCCCCATCCCCATTGACCAGGTTCACATGATTGGGGTCTTCATCGGCAATCTCCTTGACCAGCTGGAAGTTTCCTGCACACACAAGCAGGGATGTCAGTGACCACAGTGCCAGATTCACTGGCCCAATTGGTCCGTGAGTTAGTTTAAGGACCAGACATTTGCTGACTGTGACCCACAGGGGGCCCCACAAGGACCAGAGAGGGCCTCTACTCTCTAGTCCTTCTATGGGAGCTGAAGACATGCCCAAGCATGGGCAGAAATGCTGTCTATGGCTCGGGAGAACAAGCCAAAGGGAGAGGACGGGCATGCAGGACAGCAGGTTGGGTCTTATTGGTGGTGAGGACCAAGGAGGGCTTCTTGGAGGTGGAGTCTATATCAAGAGACAAAATCTCAGGCTAAACAGCCTTTTGTCATAGAGACCAGAATGAGTGGGTATGCAGAAGGGAATTTCAGAGGTGGGGAGAGCAAGGGCACAGCTCAGCGTTGGCAGGGCAGTCTGGAATCTGTGGGCTGAATCCCCTCAATGACGTAAGCTTCCCTGAGCTAGCTCTCCCCGCTGGGTCTGGTGAGTCAGGGAACAAGAAAAAACTTGCCTGTTTCTCAAATACTCCAGGTGGGCTTGAAAAGGACAACCAATACTAGACAGGGAGCGCGTGGTCCTGTGTTCTTCGATCCAAAAAGACTTTCCAAAGTACTTACCCATTTTCAATGCATGAAAAATATCAGGACGTCTCTTCTCCTCATCTGGGTAAACAAAGATTTTCAAAGTTAGCCACAGAAAGGTTTAATATAATGGCAAAGTCACAAGGGTGTAGCAACACAATCTAGCTTTTAAAAGGATATACTTCTCAGAAGCAATCTAACCAGAGACCTAACAGACCAATCCCACAGTGCTTCTGGAAGGCAGGGTTATTACCACAGAGTTCTGAAAACACTTCCAAGATACCTCACTGCACTGCTTGCTGCTCGGATAGCACACTAATGAAGCAATTGTTTTGAGGCATTCCCAGCGTTAGGGTGTTCTTTCTTATTAAAAAAGCATGGTCTTGGAAAAACCTAGATTCCTGCAGGAATTTTAAATAGAAATAAAAATTGTTTTCTTCAGTACTAAGTGTTCCACCATACTCCAAGGCTGAGGACCTGGGACCCTGAGTGCTTCACAGTGCTCAGTCGGGCCACAGCCACCAGAAGGGCTGTGTTCATCACACCTGGCTTCCCAAGCACAGAGTAATGTAAAACGAGCCCTACCCACACCTGCATGCACAGCCAGACTCTTCCAGAGGGCCCCTCATGCTCCCAGGACTGCTGCACCCCACACCACCACCCACACTGGCCTATCTCTCCTGCATATGCTCATCTGGGCTCCTGCTGATATCCACATGGCCTCTCTGCCTGCTGGGGATGGTAGATGAGAAGCCTGCAGCCTTCCTGGGTCCCGGAGATGAATGGCTGGAGAAGAACCCGTGTTCCTGGCCGATGGGTGTGCGAACGAGCCCTATCGGGCAGAGGGACCACTGAGTCTGCAGCCAGCATATGCGAATGTGGCTGCATGCTTCCAGAGGAACCAGCAGTAAACATTAGTGACACAGAACAATCTTCTTAGCCGGGCGTGGTGGTGCAAGCCTGTAATCCCAGCACTTGGGAGGCTGAGGCAGGAGGATTGTTGTGAGTTCGAGACCAGCCTGAGCTACAAAGTGAGCTTAGGGCCAGCCTGAACTGCATAGTGAGACCCTGTCTCAAAAAGACAAAAAAAAAAAAAAAAAAGAACAATCTTCTTGTCACTAGGCTCTTGCTGGGATCAGCTGATGATGTAGGTGAGAAAATGGCTAAGAACATTAAAGCCCTGTTCAAGGCTGATTGCTATGTTTACTAGGTACCAGCAACCACACTAGTTAACTATTTAACTCCAGGATTTTTTTTTTCAGTAATAGGAATTAAACCCAGCGCCTTGCGCATGTGAGGCAAGTACTCTGAGCAGACTGAGATCTGCAATCTTCTAAAAAATAAATTGATACAGAATCTTAAAGGCTGGGCTTGAACTGAACCTGCAATTCTCTGCCTCAGTCTCCTGAACAGGTGGGATTATACCCAGTGTAACCCCAGGATTCTTAACAACAAATATGTACTTGGCCACAGTACCAAATTTTAAATTCTGCCTGTGAAATATTATCAAGGAACAACAGTGCATCTCAGTTCTTTAAAACATACCATGTGTCTTTAAGTAGTTATGAATGCACTTCTCATGCCAAGACACTGTGATAGGAGCTGGAGAGATAGCACAGCAGCCTAAAGCACCTGCTTAGGTTAGGCAAGCTTAGGCAAGCTCGCGGGCACCACAGTTCAATCCCCAGCACCACATACAGCGCCAGCCCCACCCCAGGGTAGGCTGAACTGGCTACAAAAAAAATTTAGTAAGGCACGGTGACAGAAGAGAGTGTGGCCCTTGGTCGTGGTGCTGGCAGCCTAACAGCTCTGCATTCATCACTGACGGCCCTGCCTGAGGCTGGGAGCTGAGGCAGCTGTGAGATGCCGCCCACTGAGCCTACGCTGGTCCTTTCCTTACTCTCAGGCTCATGGTTTTCTCTGCATAGGAGCGGATCCAAGGGCCCTACCCCAGCCCAGGGAGAGGAAGCCCACTCTGACCCCACATTACACTGCTGCTCGGAAGAGGCTGTCAGAACACCAGCAGTGCCTCAGAGGAGGCCACGTGCTGCTGCTAAGGCTGGGGATGGGCCACAGGCTACTATGGCTCAGAAGGAGTAGACATCTTGACATCTCACAGCGAGAGCTAGCGATTATAATTACTATTTAATCAGCTTTCTCATTATTAACAGCAAGACTTTGCCCTTGCTGTTCTACCTGAGGCTCTCCCCTGAGGGCACAGACAGCTGGTATATTTCCTGCACAGCTAAGAGACCACTGAAAATCACGTTCTCGAGGTGGCCGCACACTGCCCAATTTCCAAAGGCAGCCTGCACCACCCAGCTCTGCCACACCTAATCCCTTACCCTTGCCCTCATTTATTCTGTTTTTTAACCTCATAGCATTCCTATATTCTTTTTTTTTGGCGGAACTGGGGATTGAACTCAGGCCCTTGTGCTTGCCATGGAAGCGCTTATTCCACTGAGCCATCTCCTTGGCCCCACGTCCCTATATTCTATATAATTATTTAATATGCTTACTGTCTTCCTCCTGCCAGAGGCCAAAGGCTCAGGGATTTGGGTCTCACTGGTTCACTGTCATATCACAGGTACCTTGAACAGTGCTTGGTACACAGTAAGCACTTCGTAAACATTTTAAAAATAACTGAAAGGTCTGAGCAATAGACATGTACTCCAGTAGTTTCCATTCTGGATTCTGTTCACATGCCTGCCAGGCACTGGGATACACACTGAACAGCCATCATCTTACTGTTCCCCATAAAGCGTCACAGGAAAAGTGCAATCATGCCTATTTTATGAAAGTGAGCACTTAAGTCCTAGAGGAACAGCTAACACATCCCAGGCCTCCCAACTACAGAGTGGGAGAAGGGCCTAAACAGGGTTGCTCAGCAGAGGCGAACCCTGATCCATCCCGCTGGGTCCCAGGCCACACGTGGCTATTTTATGATCTCCCTGTACATGGTAAACTAGAAGCTCTGAAATGCAACATGTCTTATGGCTGACTCACTAGGAACTGCTCCAGTGGCCCTTTAAATGCCAGAAAGACAGGGGGAAAAATACAATAACACTAATATTTAGTGTGTGAAAACAACAAGAACTAAAAGGGCGAATTCTCACTACCTCAGTAGGACTTGGTCTTTGCTGGGAGATGAGGCTAGGTACCCTGTTCTAGGGCAGCAATTGGTCAAGCTAAACTCTGCCCTGTAGCCTCTTTGTAACTACAGCTTTCAGGCAGATCCACACTCACTGATACAGTCTGTAGGGCTGCTTTCATGCTAACACAATGGAGTGGCTCCGACAGACTGTATGCCCACTGTCATGGTTTGTGTCTGGAGAGAGACGTCAGGCGTCTGGAGAGAGACACCAGGCATCCCTGTGCGAAACCTTAAGCACAGCAAGCTCAAACTCAAGGTCAGTAGG
>PVKA01043776.1:0-16564 GCA_004027165.1 Ctenomys sociabilis
AAAGCATTCTTCCAATGCGACACATTTGTTTTTTTTTTTTTTTGAAAAATTATTAAGGAAACCAGCCACAGTAACAACTTGGAGACTCTCAGAGATGCATATTATTTCAAATAACACAGCATTAAGTTTCCCTAAATTTGCTCCTTACCCAAATGGTTGGATCAGACTGTTGGTTCTTGCAGGAAGAACGCTTGTGGGACGCAAGAGGAGAATGGAGGCTTTCTACCCGGCCCCAGAGGAGGCCAGGCTTCGGAGGCAGCCTCCCTCTCATCATTCCCCCTGCCCACCAAAGCACATTTCCAATTAGTGGTGCTCACATCATCAGCTGAATGATACTCGGGATCCACAGCCATTTGTTTAAAGGCCATACAACCAGTCAGCATCAAGACTAGGGTACCCAGGGAGTGGACGGGAGACAAGTGAAGAGTTCCTGCAAGGCGGCAGAGGCTGGGACACAGGTAGGTAAGTGCCCCTCGCTCTGGGGGAGGGGAAAGCTGGCTGTGCCTCTGCCCTGTTCTCCAGGCTCATGCCTCTGATGGTCATCCCTGCCGCCCTAGTCCACAGAGGCAGCACCTCAGCAAAACGGTGTCCCGTCTTACTGTGTCGTAGGCAGTGGTTCCATGGCTGTGTTTCAACCTCACTAAGTATTCTCAGACATAATTCACTTTCAGACCATGAGCTGGGCTTGTGGCAAGAAGTCGGGCTGCGGGAGAGTCTCTAGCTAAGTGCTCAACTTGGTGCTTATCACATCTGTGTTTTTTTAATTTCCTCCTCTTTTTTTTGGTGGTATGGGGGTCAAACTCAGGCCTTTGCCTGTAACCAGTCAGGCGCTTATGCCCCTGAGCTGTCTCCCCAGCCTATTTCCTCATTTTCTTTTTTTTGTATTTAGTACATGATGTACATAGTCTACAGGGTCTCACTATATAGATTGGACTCATAGTGATCCTCCTGTTTTCAGCCTCCCAAGAGCTGGGATTACCATTGTCCACCATCATGCCCAGTCTCTCCTCCTTTTTTTTTTTTTTCAATACCAGGAATTGAACTCAGGACCCTGTGTTTTCCAGGCAGGCACTTATTCTACTGAGCTATCTCCCCAGCCCTCTCTTCATTTTTAATATGATCATTTGAAGTTTAAAGTTTCCTGCTAAGAACAGCTCGGGCTGCATCTCATACTTTTTTGAGATGTAGAATGACATCTTTCTGATCTTCAAGTTTTCCTTAGTGGGAGTCAGTTAGAGAAATCACCTGGCCTGGAAATGCTTTGAAATGTATTTTTTCTTAGACCTTAAGGTTGCTAACCTTTTCCAGCACACTGAGGATATTTTGATCCGTGGTTACTAGTAGGAAGCCAGTTGGTACACTAATGATAATTTCCTTGAAAATGATCCTTTTTTTCCCTCCATTTTTAGGATCTTTCCTTTGTCTTTTGTATCCTGCAATTACAGTGCAAGCTGTATGTTCACAGTGGGGCTGCCGTGTTGGGCAGCATTAGGTTCAGACTGACAGAAAATCCCAGATACGGGCAAGGTCTCAATAATTCAGATAAAGTTGGCGATCTAAGTTTTTCCCTCAGTACTAGAGGGGACCGAATGAACACCAGGCCCTTGGGCATGCTAGACAAGCACTATACCGGTCAACTACATCCCCAGTCCCGGGTTGGTTCATCTAAATAATGCACATGGAGATCAATATAGTGTGAACACACAGCAGAGAAAGCTGAAAATCGCAAGCTGCATGTATCGTAAGTTGGAAATACATTTAAGGCACCTGACCTGGTGAACATCACAGCTTGGACACGCAGTCTGCAGTAGGGTACAGACCCTTCCTTCGCCTTGTCATCTTGTGACTCAGCAGGAGCTGTCACTGACTGTCACAGCCCGGCACCAAGAGAAAGGACTGACCACATCTCACTAGCCTGGGAAAACAGCAACGTTCAGAATTCAAAAGGCAGTTTCTACTAATCTGTATGGCGGCTGTGCTAGTGTAAGCTGGAAAGGTATGAGTTGAACCATGGAAAATTGGGGATTGTCTGTATATTGCCAAAGGCAGCAATTTCTAGGTGAGTAAGGGTCACGTCAGGCTTTATAGGAAAACTTCTTCCCCTTCTCAACCCAGTCTGAGATAAGGTCTTGAGTGGTCTGAGAATCTATCTATCTATCTATCTATCTATCTATCTATCTATCTATCTATCTATCTATCTATCTATATCTATGTCTGTCTATCTATCTATCTATCTATCTATCTATCTATCTATCTATCTATCTATCTATCTATCTATCTATATCCCATAAGTCTGAATATAAGTTGAAAATATGGGGCCAGGAAGATAGCTCAGTAGAATAAGCGCCTGCCTGGCAAGTGCAGGTCCTAAGTTCAATCCCAAGCACTGCAAAAAAAAAAAAAAAGAAAAAAAAAAAAGAAAAAAGAAAAAGAAAAAAGAAAAAGAAAAAAAAAATATATATATATATGCAACTAGAACAAAAATTGGAGTTCAAATATTTCTTTAAGTCATACTGGCTATCGCACTCTACCATCTAATTTTTTTTTCTACCATCTAATTTGATCTTTTATGGATCTTTCTTAGAGGATGAGGGGCTTTCAGAATCTGGGGGAAATGTTTAGTTTTTAGCCACTGCACCTATTCTGTCCCTCCTCCTCCCTGCTGTAATTTTCTGGAGACGTGTGCAGAATATACTCACTCTACCTTACATGTTGCTTAGCATTTCTTCTACGTTTGTCTTCGTTTTGTCCGAGCTTCATTCTGGAGATATGTATGTTTCAGAACTACATGTTCTAGCTCATTTTCCTTTGTGTTGTGTCTAGTCTGCTAAAGTGATCTATTGAGATTTTAATTTCAACAATTGTATATTTTTACACATAAGTTTGAATCCTTTTGTAGTCTCTTGAGGTATTTCTGTGTGCTCTTGGTAGGCATCTTTTAATCTTCTCTTTCTCTCTCTTTCTCTCTCTCTCTCTCTCTCTCTCTCTCTCTCTCTGTGTGTGTGTGTGTGTGTGTGTGTGTGTGTGTGTGTTCGGCACTGGGGTTTTAACCCAGAGCCTGCACACTGAGTAACATCCCCAAATCATTTTTGTTTGTTTGAGACAGGGTCTTGCTAAGTCACTAAGTTGCCTGAGCTGGGCTTAAACTTGCAATCCTCCTGCCTCAGCCTCCCAGAGTGCTGGGATTACAGGTGTGTGCCACCAGGCCTGGCTCCAAGCTTCTTTTTCATTAATATGAATGAAGAAAGCTGGCATAGGTTATTCAGAATCTAACTCAATATTCATCCATTCATGGAAGAAGCATTTTGCCAAACACCTTGCATGTATCTGACCTTGGGAGTCACCTGATCCAATTATTTCCTTCAGAGTTAAATCCAAGACATGATTATGGTTCACTTAAAAATGAAAAATGTCCTGTGTGCTTTGCTTACATATGCTTTTCCTTGAAAGGACCTAAAGCTGATACGAATTTTCTAGCACATCTCCATTTTTTTCTGTCATGTTTTTCCCTTCAAGAGCATTTTTTCCCCAATGCTAGAGATTGTACCTCGGGCTTCTCCTATACTGGGCAAGGTCTGAACCACTGAATGACACTGCCCTAAGAGTGCCTATTTTACTTTTTAAAAATTGTTTATTTATTTGGTACAGGGTCTCACTATGCAGCTCAGACTTACAGTGGTCTTTCTGTCTCAGCTTCCCCAGCATTGGGATTACAGGTGTGCACCACCATACTGAGTCTCCGGAGCTGGCTTGTCTTGCCCCGGGGTTCTAGGCTGGCATGGCATGAGGTACCAGTGGAACCTGGGTCCTTGTGCTTGCCAGGCAGGGTCATAGACCACTGAGCTCTCTCTCCAGCCCCAAGAGTATCTTTAAAATCGTGTTATCTTTTGGGAATTTCTCTTGAAGACTGTTTTTAACTCCAATTGCCCAGCTATCGCCAGGGCAGGCCCTGAGAGGAGCTGGCTGTCTGCCTGGGTGGGAAACCACCATCCGTAGGCCTTTACCTGGCCATTCACACCTCACATCCCAGTTCTACTGAAAAGGGATTCTAACTGCCGAAGGCTTGGCAAGGTTAAATGTGGTCAGGCAGATGAAAATACCCTGGGAAAATGCTGAAAGTCTACAGTTTAAAGGAAAACAATAATCATTGTGTAAAATTGGAAATTATTTATTCTTACTCCCACGCTACTCCAGTAACATCCCATACCAGAAAAAAATTGCCAGCATCTCCTGGAAGCCGTGGCCTGGAGGCTGTGGCCTGGAAACGCCCAATTCCTGGGTCTCTGCAGCACACACTCGCCCGGCCACAGGGGGGTCGGCAGGCAGCAGCCTCTAGCCGGGAAGGCACCCAGGCCCTGTCCTGCTCTGTGCTTCAGGAGAAGGGCAGTGCTACATGGCCCGGGCACCTGCCAGGACCCACTGCTCTGAGAGGGGCTGTGGCACCTGGGGTGAGTGTCAGGACGCGCTGACGGCAGAGGACATGGTGACAGGCTGAGCTGGGCAGTGATTAGACAGTGGGAGCTTCCTCTAGCAAGCTACAATCAATAGGTCCGCTCACCAAGGGAAAAGATTAGAGTCAAGCAGATGGCAGAAGATAATAACATCTCCCACTTAACTCACATTTTCACTTGTCAAAGTACTTTCATCACCATTTTCTCATTTCGCCCTCAGCACCTCTTTCCTCACATCCCCTTGTGGGTGGAGCTGTCCAGTTTCCTGGGCAAGAAGGCTGAGGCCCCAGGGCCTTGCTCTGGGAGCGCGGACACATGTTTCTATCCTGTGGCCAGGTTCTCCCACCACCAGTATCTTGGGATGAGCACAGGGACACTCACCAGGCCAACGCAGTTTTATTGAATACCTACCATGTATCAGCCACAGGCACAGGCACAGTAGACAGAGCAGTGGATGAGAAGAAGTCTAATTCTCAAGGAGGTTCCATCTTAATAGAAGCAGACAACACACAGTTAAATGAACCATGTAACATCAAATAATAGTATTGCTAAGAGACTATAAATTAGAATGATTTGACTAAGGGGAACAAGAGAGGCTAATTGAAGCTGGAGAGGGCTCTTGGAGCAGGAGATGGCTGGGCCTGGATGTCGAGTTGATAGTGCTCAGGGCCTTTCTGGTTCCTGGGGGTTGAGGAAGAAAGGACGCTCTCTTGCCAGGCACAAAGCTGCTGCCTGGAAAGTTAGAAAATCTTCCTGGCATCCTCTT
This sequence comes from Ctenomys sociabilis, assembly GCA_004027165.1. Taxonomy (NCBI): domain Eukaryota; kingdom Metazoa; phylum Chordata; class Mammalia; order Rodentia; family Ctenomyidae; genus Ctenomys; species Ctenomys sociabilis. The sequence goes on from PVKA01043776.1 coordinate 5,218, forward strand.
TCCAGGCTCTTTACTCCTGGTCTCAGCTTGCTATCTGTGAAATAGACACGTTTAGTTACAGGCCTAGTGAAGATACATGCAGAATTAGAAATATGCTATTCAACCACGTCAGCCAGGGGTTAGAGAATCTACACATTTAGTGAATATTAAAGTTTCCCTCTTATTTGATAGGAATGGTGGTGCATGCCTATAATCCCAGCACTATGGGAGGCTGAGACAGAAGAATCACAAGTTTCTGTCCAGCCTGGGCAATTTACTGACTTAGCGAAATCTTGTGTGATTTGGGGACATGGTTCAGTTCAAAGGCCCTGGGTTCAACACCCAAAAATAAAATTATTTCCTTCACAAGCCTTCTTTCCGCATGAGCAGAATTCTACAGTTTAGCATCCTGACACGTCAGCGTGGCTGACATCAGGTAAGGAAGCTGAGGCACAGAGAATTTAAGAGGCGAGATCTGCACCCAGACTCACTTAATCCAATTGGAAACTTGGTTTCTATCTATGCAGTAGGGGCTTTTCAGACATAGGCGAAATATGCGTTCCTCTGATGGAAAAGTCCAAATCAGAGATCTCAGGCCCTCGGATCTAAGTGGGGTTTCCTGAGCAGAGCTTACAGAGCAGAAATTGGCCGCTCTCCACAGGAAGTGAGCAAGAAGATGAGTTAGCTCTGGTGTGCAGCAAGTTACCTGGGCTAGCCAAGGCCCTCTGGGGAGTGCGGCAGCCTCTTCTCCCTTTACCCAACCCAAGGTCCCTGTGGCTGGGCCTTAGGGTTTGTGTCATCTGCGTTCAGATAGTCTCACATGTCAATCAGTTGTAGTCACCTGCCAGGGAAATTGCAAGCTTAGGATTGTTTTATCTAAGGACAGAGAGAGAGAGAGAGAGAGAGAGAGAGAGAGAGAGAGAGAGAGAGAGAGAGAGAGAGAGAGAGAGAGAGAGACAGAGACAGAGACAGAGACAGAGACAGAGACAGAGACAGAGACAGAATAGTAAGCAGTTGAGCTCTTTCTGTGAGGCTGGGGAAGATGCAGTCAGCAGATACAGGTAGAACACAGCACATTTTACCATCATCCACTTTAGCATAACACAGTTCCTCTTCCAGGCTTCCCTGACAGTTCAGGGCATGGAAGTCACAGAGCCAAAGGGAGCTTACCCTTGGGGCTCCTTGAAACCCCTGCTCCTGTATCCTGTCCTCAGTCTTGGCTGTATATCACACTATCAGGGAGTTTATCAAGCTCTCCTGCCTAAGTCTTATCCTGGAAGTCCTTTATCGATCGCTCCGGGTGGAGGCCTAGACACAGGTGTTTCTGGCCTCTGCAGGAGAATGGAAGAAGGTGCAGCTAAGGTTGAGAACCATAGTCTGTCCCAGCCCTTCCAGGTGAGCCAGGAGGAAGACAGGAATATAACAAGGAGGAAAGGTCATTTTGGGGGTAGCCTGCAATTGTTTGTGTTAGGACAGTCACTCCTAAAGTGACCCAATACCCAGTGTGTTATCTCATTTTTTCACTGAGAATTCCATTGTCCTGGAAACGCTTTATCCCAGCAAGGCAGGACAGGTTGGCCACCTTTCTAGCCCCAATCCAGGTTGACTCACGTCTTCAGCACAAAGGAAGGAGGGGAGTTTAGAGCTCCCCAAGTTCAGGAGGAGCAGAGAAAACAGCAAAGAGACCCTCAGCTGCCAGAGAGCTGGGGCCAGGGATCCCACTAACCTGTGACATATGCTATCATGCCCTTCAATTCCATCAAACCTACTAATTATTTTCCTTGAAGAACTGAAAAGGTGGCTGAATTTTATGCCAGGATTGCCATGATGTGTGTTACCTGCAAGTCCTATAGGGGGTCAGGGACTTGAGACAGTAAGTCCCCCAGGACTGTGCCCATATTTTGTGAGAGGACTTTGGACTTTATGGAATGGTGTGGTTTGGGGGCCATTTTTATGTAAATTTTGGAGCAAGACAGCTTCCAGGGGACAGCTGAGTCACACAGGGGTCTGTCATTGGGCACCTTTGACTCACAGATTCTGCCTCATGCCCAGAGCTCATGGAGATGGTGCGTGTGGTTGGAAAGAAAGCTGAAGTTCCTGCGGACAGCCTTGTGTCGGGGTGGGAAGGTGCTGGGGGCAGCCAGGCTGGCCCAGGTGGGACACCCAGACAAAGGGAACAGGTTTAGCCAGATCACAGAGGGCCGGACCCCGCACTAACATCCCGTTATGAATGATAACTCTTGCTAGCTTGGGCCATTGCCCAGGAATCTTACCTGATTAAATGTGCAGAAATCTCTTACCAAACGAGATGTGTGTGGCTCACCGTCCCCAAAGATGAACAAGCTTGCGGCCAGGAACAATCTCATTTTCTTCGTTTCCTTTGCAGGCCTCCACCCACGCTGCCCTTGCTGTTCCCGTAGAAGCACATTTGCCCATGGCCTTTGCTGCTCTGATCTTTCAGGGGGAAGGAAAACACCTATTAAAAATGTTCGTTCCGGGCGGATGGCTGCTTCCCGCAGTCTCAGGAGCCAGAGTAATGAATCTAGAATCTGTGGTCCTTGCCCAAATCTCAATGGCTAGTAATTAAATTTCCACTAACAGTTTGTTTTATCACCTCAGTTAGCTTGTTGACATATAATAGGTGCTGCTGAGAGGTACATCCAGTTAATGATTTTCTTTTACATATTGATATTAGTACCTGGAGTGGGAACATCTCCCCTTCAGAATATGATTACTATTTTGAAATCTTAAGCACAGGAGGGAAATCCGTTTCTGTAAATTAAACAAGAAGTTCTGAGAACTTGTATCTTCAGTTCCCATCCAGACGCTAATGCATCTCATTTACCATGTGCCGTTCCCCTGAGTTATCTGTGTCACACAGACGACTCTTGTGTGTCACGTTAACTATCTATTGAAAAAGCTGGAAGTGCGCTGGTAACAGCGCCCCGAGCCAGGACGCAAGGAGGGAGCAGAACATGAAAAATTCATCACCGTTACATTTCAAGTTGCTTGGATATTTTAATTCGAAGAGGAAAGAACCCGTGTCATCTAAAGACGATGCTATAATTAAACTGATACAGCGCTCGCAGCTGCCTCCAAACCTGCTCAAGTTGTCATTTGTTTCTTTTCCCATCTTTAAACTACACGAAATCAATTATCTCTGCAAACCAGTGGTCAGGATTGTATGGAAACTACTTACTCCGGAAGTGAATAAATTATCTGAAATTCATGATGGATGGGAAGAACTCATGAGAGGGAAAATCCCAGCCCACCATCTGGGAGTGAGGGCGAGAAGGTGCAACCCCTGGTTCCTGTCTCAGATGCCCACTGTCCTCCTGTCACGAGCACTGGGGCAGGAGGGGGTGGCAGTACAAGGCAGGCTTCCCCTCCAGAGTAATCCACTCCTAACATGTGTGGCTTTACACATAGTGACAAACATGTTCCCCGCACACCGCAGAGTGACAGCTCCAGGGTCAAGGGGGGCAGACATCCTAATCTGAAAATGCCCCTGTGCGTTGTGGTCCGGCACCTGGCACGGTGATCGGCACTGGTGTGTACAGGATCTGAAATGGAGTTGATATGATGTCATTTTGGCTCTCCTGCACCCTGGTTATCTCTTGCCAAGACTTCACGTCTGATTAGTCCGCTTGGAGGGGACAACGGATTTTATCAGCCTCACTTTCCGACACTCCGTCAACTTCAGAAATGCAGTGAAGGAATTTAAAATGAGGTGTCACGTCTTCCTATCAACTCCCTTGTGAGCCGCCCCTGAGCCGGGAGCCTCCTCCGGGAGCATTAATCGAGTGGGAAGTTCGGGCAGGTCTCTACCTGGCGACACCATAGCTCCATCTTCGTGTCCGGAGAGCTCGGGTCGGTCCCGTGGGGCATCAGCACGCTGCTGGGCTGACAGCAAGCACAGCTCCTTTGAGGTGCAGGGGAAGGGTGGGCCCGCCAGAGACTGCAGGCTGCACCTGTTGGCGTCCCCACTTGAGGGTTCGGAAGTCATCCGACAGGCTGCTGAGTGTTGCCTGGTTACCCAGTTTGGGTATTTTGTGGCTGTAGCCCCAGAGTCGCTGGCAGGACCCAGACCACCCAGGGGTTGCTTGGAGTCTGATCCTTTCAAGCTTCCTGGCAAAGGAAGGAGGACCGTTCCTGTGCCAGTGTCGTGCTCTTTACCCGGCCTGATGCAATAGCTGTTGCTGCAGTGCATCGGTGAGCTTCTCCCATCCTGAAGCAGAGAAGTGCAATAGAAGGCTGGCCATGCGGAACGTCAGGGTGCTTGAGGGCGATTGTATTGCCCTTGTCCTGGTGAGCAGGGGCTCTCCCACACTCGCCTGCCACGGAAGACACAGAGGGCGTCAGGGGTGCCACGGCATTCTGATGATGGACAGGAGCATGGACTCGTAGGGGCAAACTGCGAGTGGCAGGCCGGAGCACAAGCACTAGAGCCGGAGCTAGGAACAAGACCTGGGTTACACCACCAAAGGCCCGGTGCTGACTTAACACGCACAAGGCCAGAGTTTGATTCCTAACACTGCAAAAGGAAAAAAAAAAAAAGAGGTCACGATTCTAGAGAATTTTGTGGTGCGAGAAGAACTTGTAGAGACCCGCTACTGAATCCAGATGAATGATGAGTCTCTAGCGCTGGAATCGCACAACTGAAAGGTGTGCTGCTCCTATCTTCGTTAGGATCCTTTTGTCATACACTCTGGATGTTGCTCTCTTACTTGGTAAAACAGGGATTATAATATCAGGCTCACATCTTCTGTCAGAGTCGCAGGGTGCAATACTGACAGAGGACACGCAGGTGAGATGCCGCACAGGCCAAAGTGCATAACGCAGCATCACTTTCTGTGAGAGCAGGTGGTGCTGTGCTTGCTAGACAAAGTTCAGACCTTTTGCATTTAGCCCAGAAAGGAGAAGCTGCCAGCTTAGAAGGACTAATTCAGTCCTGCTGCATTGCCTGTCGGCTCTGAGGAGTGCTTCTGCCCTCTGGCGCTGTCCTTGGCAGGAGCGATGTGATTGGCTTTATTCCCTCTCTCAGGCAGGGTTGAGTTGCAGGAGACATTACCATTTTCTATATTTAAAGCAGAAAGGTGTTTAACCCAGGGAGCCACGAGCACATGGGCAGGGTGCCGGGAGCCGCTCAGAACCCCATCACAGAGCAGTGTGCCCGAGGGCTGCTGCTTCCCAGCTATCAGGAGGTGGCAGGTTGGAGCACAAGCACTGGAGCCAGAGCTAGGAACAAGACCTGGGTTACACCACAAGGCCAGAGTTTGATTCCTAACACTGCAAAAGGAAAAAAAAAAAGAGGAAGAAATCAGCCTGCAGTATGGACCGCACCCATCACCCATGACCAGACACTAAGGGTACAAGGCAGAAAAGTGTGACATTTCCATTACTGTGCTTGCCACCAGCAATAGTCAAAGGAAGGAAGATGTCCCTCCCTACTTCACCTTCCATATTTTTTCAGAGGATGCACGTAGAGCGACATGTCACATGATGCTTCTGTCGGTGCTCGACTGCATATACCACAGTGGTCCCATGTATTGCATGCTCTATAAACACCACAGCTGGCTTAGCTTCTTGCCTGTCTTTGTGTCAAGGAGCAGCGGCAACCATCTTATAAGCAAAAGGTAACAGGTTTAAAGACAAAAGCCGAGCTGGCAAGATAGCTCACAAGTCTAAAGTGCCTGCTTAGGCAAGCTTAGGCAGGTGCAAGGATCGCACCTTGGATCCCTGGTACCACATGCTGCACCAGCTCTGCCCCCAGGGTGGGCTGAACTGGCTACACACACACACACACACACACACACACACACGCACGCACACACGCACACACACACACATGCACACATGCACACATGCACACATGCACACATGCATGCAAAAAGCACAAGGTGTTAGGGAGAGCTTCATCCCTAATGACAATGCTGGGTTGTTAAACCAACATTTTGAATATAAACTATGGACTTCTTTTTGTTATTGTTGTTTTGTTTTTGGTACTGAGAATCAAACTCAGCACCTTGAGCTGGCCAGGCAGGCACTGTGCCACCAAGAGATATCCCCAGCTGTTGTTTTATTTTACTTTTTATTTATTTTTACAATACCTGGGTATTGAACTCAGGATCTTGCACTTGCCAGGCAAGTGCTTATTCTATTGAGCTATCTCCCCGGCCCTCTCAGCTGTTGTTTTGCTAGTTTTTGTGGTGCTGGGGATTGAGTCCAGATTCTTACACATGGTAGGTAAGGCTCTAGCACTGAGCTACTCATCAACCCTGAAATTCTTTCAAATAAACCATAAACATCCTTCTTATTAAAGTAATATTGGATCTTGTGTTACTTGAAGCCCAAGCGTTCCTAATGGATAGGGAATGCACTTTAAGAAGCTTTCCCGGGACCTACAAGATAGCTCTGCAGTCTAAAGTTCCTTCTTAGGCAAGCTTAGGCAGGCACAGGAGATGGAGGTTCGATCCCCAGCACCGTATGCTGTGACAGCCCTGCCCTCAAGGCAGGCTGAGCTGGCCAAAAAAAAACAAAGAAGAAGAAGAAAAAGAAGCAGCAGCAGCTGTCCCAGTGGGCAATCACAATATTGCCAATTATAATTCCTGACCCTGTCTGGTCATTAGGTTGTTAATGATAGTTAAGACTTACTATGTTAGCAAACTTAGTAATGAGAATATGGCCTTCAGGAATAACAGCTGGAAATCCTTTCACAGCAGCAGCAGTGAGTAATGCAACAGTTTGACAAAGTGGAACTTGGATTTTGCAGAAATCAGAGGAAATTCACCAGGCAGTGGTGATGGTGGGGCAGGGTACAGCAGCAGGCTCTAAGAACCCTGGCAGCCACACAGGGCACTGCCATGGCCTTTCTCTAAGGTCTCAACCATGATCCATACAGCAGGGCCGAGAGAATTCTGGAAAGCCCTTGGGAGCTGGCATTCTCTGATGCCCAGGATTCTTATCTGAGGACTCACCCCTTGGCCTTGCTTGAATTTGGGAAATCTTCCCATCACATATACTTAGACAAGAATAGACACAGCCCAATTCAGTCAAAGCCAGCTGTACCCAGACAAGACAACATGACAGAACCAACAAGTGCAACTGTCACAGCTGCGTGTGTGTGTGTGTGTGTGTGTGTGTGTGTGTGTGTGTACCTGCAGGCACGGACCCTGCCTAGATGGCATGCACCTCATCTCCTCTGTGACTTCTATTATCAGAAAGTCACTACATTTCCCACCAACAGGAAGTCCCTCTAAAGTACAAAGAAAGAACTGCAGTCACCAGAAGACAGGAGGCCTCTCTCAGGGGTTCTGCAGGGCTGGAGTCCAGACACCTCTTGGGCTGGCTGGACCAGTTTAAACTGATCGCTCATCTTTCTACATAGACATTTCTAAAACACTTGGCTTTGCACAATGCAATTTACCATTCAACTCCCTTTTCCCCATTAAGACATGACTCCAGGAACCTTTCTTTGCTATTTTTAGGACCATTGATTTCTTTTTGAATCATTTCACCTGCATTATTCCTGATGTCCTCAGACAATACTTCTGATCTGACTCCTCTATCGACACCTAGCAAAGGCACCCTGCGGATCAGTTACCACTGGCTCAGCAGGGGGGACGGGCGGGCAGGCAGGCGGGAAGGAACCTCAGCTCCCTTGGCCCCTCCTTGCCTCCTTCCCCTGCAGACAGAATCAGAAAGAATCAGGATAACAGTAATGACGCCACCACCCTGCCTTTAAATGGAACACCGCACTTTTCAAAGAGCACACACTTTTCAATGAGGAACACATAATCTCTTCCAAAGGATAAGAACAGAACAGCATGCCAAAGGAACAGGTTTTGATTGGGGTGTGGAAGATGGGGAGGCTTCCTTTAAAAAATACTTTCACATCCCTCCTGAGGAAGGGAAATCTGTTATTCTGCTCATCACCTCATTTGCTTCCAGACTTAACCCTTGTGATTGTTCCACAAAGACCCATTTCAGCTGGGTGGAATTAAAGCTGAGTATGTACCTGATACAATTGAGCACTTAGGTTGACAACAAGACACACACGGCAATATTCGTAGCAACTTTATTTATACTATTTTCCAACTGGAACCAATGTAAATGTCTATCAATAGCATAACGCATAAATAAAACATGACATATCCCTAAGAAGGAATATTACACAATGGTAAAGAGGAACAAACTCTAATACCTACACCACATCTTATAGAATGAAAAACAAGATACAAAAGAGTCTGTATCAGACAGTTTCACTTCTATGATAATGTTTTAGATTTTCTTTCTTTTTTTTTTTTTTTGTTGCAGAACCAGAGACTGAACTCAGGCTCTTGCACTTGCCGAGGAAGCACTTATTCCACTGAGCCATCGCCCCAGCCCCACTTCTATGATAATGAAGAGCAGCTGAAATGAATCTCTGGTGACAAAGGTCAACAAAGGTCACTTTTTTTTTTTTTTTTTTTTTTTTTTTTGCAGTACTGGGGATTGAACTCAGGACCCTGTGCTTGCCAGGCAAGCACTTATACTACTGAGCTATCTCCCCAGAAAAGGTCAAGGAGGGGACAGCACTGGCTGAGAGGAGATATGAAGGAGTCTTACACGATGCTGAGCTAGAAATACTTTTGCATTTGTGAAAAACATCTTGGAATGAGACACATTTTAAGAGGCCATGAGCTGTTCTACTTCTGTGGGTTCTCACGCCAAGACCAGACTCCACTGTGGCCGTGGGAGTCTCGATTCTGAGAGAAGCTCAGCATCTGTTCAGCCATTGCCCTCCAAAATTCAACAGTGTACAACATTTGTTGATAGGTAGTTTCTTTTTTTTATGTAGTACAGGGTCTACAGGGTCTCACTACATAGGCTGGACTCATAGTGATCCTCCTGTTTTCAGCCTCCCGAGTACGAGTACTGGGATTACAAGCGTGCACCACCACGCCCAGTCACATTCACTGTCTGAGTGTACCCTGGGGGCAGGGCCGGCATGGCATGCCTAAGCCAGGGCATGTGTCTGCCTAAGCAGGTGTTTCAGTCCGCTGAGCTATCTGGCTGAGCCTAATAGGTAGCTTCTGAGTGAACAAATAAAGGACTTTCTTTCCACTATTCAGATACTTTACACAGAAATGAATTGCTCACTGGCCAACCACTGAACCACACCCGCATCAATCAAAACATCAGTGGTCCAGACTCGGTAGGCGTGATGTACTTATAGCCTTCTCTGGCACCTCTGTGTCTGGGAGGATGGAGGGGGGGCTGGATCAGTGATGGCAAACATCGTAGAGCTTTCCGTGATGTGAACAGCCCACCGTGGCGTGCTCGCCACCCAAGAGTTCAAGGCCTTGACTCTGAAGCCCAGCTGAACTTACCCTGCTCTTTGGACTCGAGGCCTTTGAACTACAATGTGCCCTTGCAAGATTTCCTGGCTTTCTTGTTTGGACTGGAAAGGAATGAGAAACACCATTCTTATGGTATTTCGGGACCTTGTCTTCCTGTCCTGTCCCTAAAAGAGGAAGTTTGGAGGGGGGCAAAGGTTCAACCCAGGTTTACCATTTACGGTCCATCTGATGTCGCCTGAGCACGTCTCCCCTGAGAGCTCACCCTCCACCGACCTGGGCTCCCTCTTCTCATTGTTTTTCCAATACAAAACCCAGTGAGGGTAGGGCCTTATTACTATTATTATTATTAAATCAAAACTCTTCAAAAGAGTTTTCTATCCTGGTTTGAATCATCTTTTTGAGAATAAATAATAATAAAAAACGTTGGGCACTTGAACAACCTGGTTGTTTTCAAAACTTTTCTTGTGAACCTATGAACAAGGTTATAGCAGGTTTATTTTCTCCAATTAAAATAGCTTTTGTTGGGGCCCTCACACCGGCAGGATGGGCAAGTACCACAGCCACCGTACTGCCTAGAAGCTCCGCAGCCACGGGCGGGACCAGAAGTGGCACCAGAAGTGGCAGGACAAGCAGTCCAAGAAGGCCCATCTGGGTACAGCCCTGAAGGCCAACCCCCTCAGGGTGCTTCCCATGCAAGAGGGTCATGCTAGAAAAAGTAGGGGTTGAGGCCAAACAACCCAATTCTGCTATCCGGATGTGCATCAGGGTCCAGTGATCAAGGAAAGCACAGCTTTTGTCCCTATTAGTGGGTGCTTACCCTTTGTTGAGGAAAACGATGAAGTTCTAGTTGCTGGATTTAGTTGGAAAGGTGCTGCCATTGGTGTCATTCCCAGAGTCCACTTAAGGTTGTTGAAATAGCCAGTGTTTCTCTTTTGGTTCTCTGCAAAGGCAAGAAGGAAAGTCTAAAGTCATAAATTTTGATGATGAAAAGACATTAGTAATAATTTTTCTTCTTTGTAATACATTTTCATATTACAAAAAATAAATAAATAAGCTAGCACATGAGAGAGGTGGGGGCGCTTCTGTGGTATTCTAGGGGTACTGTGGAGGCACTGGGGCCAGAACCTGTGGACGCCAACCGTGGGCCATTTCCACCCCTTTCCTTGGCCAGCCTCTGCCCACCCATGGTGGGTTTGCAGCCCCTAGCCCCCGTCGCCCTCTTTGCAGTGGTGATTTGTCCCAGGAGAGAGGAGGCCCAGCATGACCTCACCAGGCAGACCCACCCAGGGCTCCAGATAGCTTGCGGCACATTTTCTGCTCCCCCAGAGCACAGAGCTTGGAGCTGAGGAGTCGTCAGTGAAAGAAGGACTAAGCTAACCTTGAGTGCTGTGAGCTTGGTACTCCCTAGCTTCTAGCGAGAGTAAAGCCGTGGAGCATGGATAAGAGCGCTTTCTGCCCACTTGGCATTTTCCACTAATAATGATTCTTATTACTATTATAATGATCATTATTATCATTCACTTTTATTATTAGCTTATTATGTGCCAAAACTTTAAAGAATTTTATTATTGTTATTATTATTATTATTGCTATTTAATCTTTTATGTATTTGGTACAGGGTCTCGTTACATAGCTGGGACTTGTAGTGATCCTCCTGTCTCAGCCTCCCCAGCTCTGGGATTATAGGTGTGTGCCACCACACCAGGTTTTGGTGGCCAATGCAGCACCACACCTGGAGATAGGCCTGGCATGGCATGTGGTACTGGGGATCGAACCCAGGTCTGTGCACTTGCCAGACAGATCCTTATGCTGCTGAGCTATCTCCTGGCCCTTCAAAATTTGTACATGGAGCCGGGTGTGGTGGCGCATGCCTGTAATCCCAGCACTTGGGAGGCTGAGGCAGGAGGATTGTTGTGAGTTCAAGACCAGCCTGAGCTACAAAGTGAGCTTAAGGCCAGCCTGAACTGTATGGTGAGACCCTGTCTCAAAAAGACAAAAAAAAAAAAAAAAAAAAAAAAAAAAAAAAA
>PVKA01043777.1:0-16584 GCA_004027165.1 Ctenomys sociabilis
AAGATAACAATATGCAAGATACAATTGGGCCACTGATAATTGGTTCTGTGACCTCTAGAACATGAAAAGATGTTTTGGCAGGCCCATTACTTTCTTAGGAAGGCCTGCTGATGGTTTGCTAAAGCAGCGAGAGACATTTGTTACCATTTTTTTCTTTTTCTAGGCTCTTGCTGTATTTTTTTGCTTTTACTTTTTTGTTTCCTCTTTTTACATTGAAGACAAAACTACTGCATCCACATAAAGTTCTTGCTGATCTTGGAACAGACATTTGCAGCAGCCATTGTTGAATTCCTGTCATCTTGTTTTGAAATTTATTGTCTTTAAAAAATAGACTACATACTTTTTGGATTTTTTCTTATACATGCAATTATTTAAAATTATTTAATATATATGCAATTATTTTTTTATTTTGTTAAGCTTTTCTCCCTATGGTTTTTGTTTGTTTGTTTGTTTAGACAGCATCTCACCATGTAGTTCAGGCTGACCTTCAACTTGCTACATAACCCAGGCTGGCCATAAACTCACAGCAATTCTCCTGCCTCAGCCTCCAGAGTTCTAGGATCATAGGTGTGAGCCACCATACCTAGCTGCCCCCCCTGCTTTTATGGTTTATTACTGTTTTCTGTGACAGCATTTAGTTTTTCTCTTGTTTTATATTGGCTATTCAGAGTAGCTAACTAAGTTTTATCATCTTTTTCCTTCCTTCCTTCCTTCCTTTCCTTCCTTCCTTTTTTCCTTTTTTTTTTAACATAGGGTTTTGTAGGGGTCAGGGAGATGGTTCAATAGAGTAAGCACTTGCCTGGCAAGCGCAAGGGCCTGAGTTCAATCCCGGGTTCCACCAAAAAAAAAAATTAAAAATAAATAAAATGGGGTTTTGCTATATATATGTAGTCCAGGCCAATCTTTGAACTCATGCAATCTGTACTACCCCTGAAATCCAGATTCTCATGCCTCAGCTTCTTGAATGCCTGGATTGTAGGTATAGACTATATCATACAAGGCTGCAAATCTACCTCTTTACAGTAGAGCAATAGTATAAGACTAAAAAAGTCTGTGGGCATTAAGACTTTTACCAGAAGCTTTTGAACAGCCTGAAACAGGAGTCATTCTTATACTAGAGACATCAGAAGAAAAAGTATTGATATTTAAAGTGAAATTGACCATTCTGGAGCCTAGAGTGTTTGTTACTGTCCATTCATTTTCTCTCTAGTTCACTGTGTTAATGATCCAACTCCAAGACAATTCCTACCCTGTGCTCATATAACCCTCTTCCCTGGGCAGAATTTTAGTTACCTTCACTATGTTCAAATAAAAAAGAACATACACAGTTCAGTGATAATCCTTCCTTATAGCATCTATAATGATACTACTCCAGTGGACAGTGTATTCCATAAGGAAAGGACTATTATTTTTATCTCTTTGTCTCTCTAGGCTTTCAAGTGTTTGTAACACAGAAAGCTTGTTTTTTGTTGTTTTTTCTTTCGTGGTACTCAAAATTGAACCTAGGGCCTTTGTAATGAGCTATATTCCTAGCTTGCTTTTATTTTTTATTTTGAGATATGGTCTCACTAAGTTGCCCACACTGGCCATGAATTTGTGATTGTTTTGCTTCAGCTTCCAAGTAGCTGGGGTTACAGGCATGTGCCACTAAGCTTGCATAGATGGCATTCTCAGTTGAGTTAAATTTAGGTCCAAGTTTTCTGTCTGTAAAATAATGACCTTAAAAAGTTGAAATACTCTATTACACTTATTCCTCATTTTTGGCCCTATTTTGAATATATCTTAATTGGAGTACAGAAACCTATGTCCAGTTGCATGAGGAAATAGGAAGAACAGAATGCTTTCACTTGGGGAATTTTTCATTTGATACAGCATTTACAAATTTTTGTGATAGCATTCTTTGTTTTTCTTCTTTAACATTGCTTAATGTTTTTCATTTTTTTTTTCCTAGCCAAATTTTTCTTGGTGTTTCCATTTTTGAGGTAAAGGCTACTGATTGTCTCCTAATGAATAGATTGATAGATGCTGATACCTACTTTTTACAAAGCAGTGATCAGAGAAAAATCTTTAGGTTGCCTACTTTGTACCAGGAAAATGGTAAAGCACTATGTAAATATTTAGTAATCTCCTGAGAGTTGAGTTTAATATCTGAGAGTTATAGCTGTAATTTACAGATTTAAGGAATATAATACAGCCCACTGTTGGGGCGTAGTGATGTTGTCTGATCTCTTCAGTCTTGAAATTGCTTTCATTAGTCCTTGTGGCTTTGCCCGATAGGGCAGTGTTACATAATTTACTGCTGTGTGTTGCCTCATTCTATTCTGAGACTGAATGACCATGAAAAGATCTCAAAGCATCTGTCATACACGCAACATTCACAAGCATATGAACTATATATAGAAAAGTGATACTTTAAATGATGAGTACCAGTGGGCATTTTTTTCTTTCTTTTTTAGAGGTCATGGTAGCTATCAGAATTCACAGAAACAAGTTTTCCTGTTCTTAATGAAATTCTTTTACATATGAAATTACCTTTATTGAGTGAGAAATTGTAGTTATGGAATTGAAATCCACATGGAATATTTATCTGTAGAGGAATGTTTTATAAAACTATATTCAATTTACTTACCTTTTAAAAAAGCTTTTGATCTTTAGTTTTTAAAAAAGATTGTTAAACATTTACAAATTATCATGAGAAAATACAGCAGGATATTTTAACTTAAAAATGAGTAATTAAATATATTCTAAAATTCTTTTTAACTATTTTTGTTATTGTTGAAAAACTAGGTTTTTCCTTAGTATCTTTGGTCCTCAGTTTCTTTGAAAAGACAAGCTTTCTATCTTGTACTACTTTTTACCCCATATTTTATATTACTAATAGGCAACAATAAATAGTATGTACATTTTTTATACACATTTACTTTTATGCAAGTAAATATGGCATGCACATTTATTTTCCATTTAAAATACATAAAAGACTTTGCAAAGCTCCCTTCTCATTTTTGATTTAAAAAAATGATGTTTTTTTTTTTTTTTTTTTTTTTTTTGTTTGTTTGGTGGAACCAGGGATTGAATTCAGGCCCTTGTGCTTGGAAGGTAAGCACTTATTTTACTGAGCTGTCTCCCTGGCCCCTAATGGTGGTCTTTTAAAGATGACTGATAATTTTTGGAATCAGGTTTTACAAATAGAGGGTGTTTTTGTGTATGTAAGATTTTGGGTCTACTTTGACTGCCAACATAAGTACTAGCTTATACTACCAACTTTTATTTGTTGAGCAATTTTCTAAGTCCTTTCTATGTTGTTATTTCATTCCAAAAATAAGACTCAGGAGGGAGGTTTCATTATTATTATTTTTTGTTAAGTTTATTGGTACATTTTATTCATACATAGTATCACATTTATCATAGAGAATTTGTACCTATATGTACTATATCTTGATGCTTTTTTCTTTATTTTCCTCCCATTCCTCTACCCTTCAGCCCCTGGCAAGGTTTCATTATTAACCTTTTACAGATGAAGAAACTGAGGCACAGAGAAGAAATCTGTCCAAGTTCTCAGAGTAAGAGGGAGAGCCAGTTTTTTAACCTCTTTGTGGCTCCAAATCCAGGTTCCTTCTTTTTTTTGTGTGTGTATGTGTCAGGAATCAAACTCAGTACCTTGTGCCTGCCAGACAGGTGCTGTACTATTGAGCTATATTCCTAGCCCTGGTTTTCTTCATTATTGACATAAGAGTTCTACAAACCGTTTTTGCCTTTTGACTAGAAAAATATAGGATTTATATTTTTGTGGGAAACTGCTGAAGTATGTCTTTAGCTATCACAATCATAATGTGTAGCCTATTACAGAAAAAAAAGTTCCTCAGAAGTCAAAGCCAGTACATTGAGGGGGGATTTATATAGGATGAAAGGGCCAACAATGGTCATGATTACTGGTTGCTTTTTGACCCTATTCCTGCTGTACCTCCTTCCTTGAAAAATTAGTATGTTATTATGTAAGAGACTGAATAGTTTTTTCCAGCTATAGTTAGTTTACCAGGTTTAAGTTTTTACAACATCTACAGTTTAGGAAGGGAATAGATACAGGGTAGATCTTTGAGTAGGAGCATTGATATGTCCTGGATGGGAATTTTTCCTGCGGTAATGAGCAACCTGAAGCCTTCCTCAGTCTAGCTTTGCAAGAGTCCTAGATTCAGTTTCAAGGCAGCCTTTCAGAGACTACAAAGCTGAGGGGGGCTAGAGGAGGAAAAGCCTTAGGGAAAACAAAGATAGGAGGAATCTTTGTAGAATCCCTGGTTCTTGCATCCCTGTATTCTGGCCAAGACCTCCCAAAGGCTGGCTTCAGAGGAACCTGGGATTAGGCCTTCTAAGGTATAGCCTGCATGTGCCAAAAACTAGGATACCCTGACAAAGTAGTGTTTTGGGAACTAGTTATGTTGGTACTGTAACAGGAACTTGGGTTTCTCCTTTTCCAACCTGTCAAGCCTGCAACAGCCCCAGAATGGAGAGAGGAAAGGATGCTCATTGTCAGATCTCTAGCACGTGGTCTTCAGTAGGTGTATTGTAAAATGCTTGGAACAGCAAAGGGCTTGTTGGGAGGAATAAATGGAGACTATAAGAACAAAAGAGAATACTGCCTCTTGAGCCATCTAAAAAAGTCATACTTATTTGTCATTGTCATTTAGTGAAGAGGGATTCTGACTCCTAAGTGTATGGACTTCAATAAATCTGTCCTCATTTTGAATGAAAATAAATAATATAGACATCTTTATCTGTACCGCCCCATTGCTCCAAATTGGCACTTGTACCAAAATGTTGTTGATAATTTTGGCCCTTCTGATGAAATAGGCTGATACATGTGTATATAGATACTATTGGAAAATCAAAACAATTCAGCTGTGCTATTGATTCAGGGCATTCTCAGAATCATGGTCTAACCTAATTTTTGCATGGTTTATGGGGATTTAAATGTGTTACATCATTACAAGTCATGTTACCACCTCTCTGTCTTTTTGTACACTGTTCTAAAAATATGTATTTAGAACAGCCTCTTAAAACTAGCCTTATAGATATTGACTGATAACAAAGTCATCAAGCCTGTAGCAGAGTTACTCATTAGCTGATCTAAGTCAGTTATCTGTCAACTGGCCACAATGGAGCCTAGAAGACTATTTGAAATAGTATGTTTAATATAATAGGGAAAGTTTTATAAAGGTGTCAATAGCTGTTGATAATGAAATTAAATAATAATGTATAATATTTTATTTTTAAATTTTTTTTGTCTTTTTTTGAGACAGGGTCTCACTGCAGTTCAGGCTGGCCTTAAGCTCACTTTATAGCTCAGGCTGGTCTCGAATTCACCAACAATCCTCCTGCCTCAGCCTCCTGAGTGCCGGGATTACAGGCCTGTGCCACCACGCCCGGCTATGTATTTTAAAAGTGAGGACCATCATTTCACATTCTGCATTCTAGTTCTCACAACGCATATTGTTACTATCTTAATTAAATTGCATGTTCTGTTAGGGTGACTGATTTTGTGGTTGTTGTGAGACCCATAGGAAACTGCTTCCATTCACAGAAAAAGCATCCACTCATTTTTCTTGTGGCAGGCTGGTTCAAGTGAAATACAGGTGAATTTTAAGTCAATATTCTTCAGTTCTGAGATTTGAGGTCTCATTTTTTTCCTAAGGTAATGGACATCTTTTTCCTTTCTAATAAAGAAAATGGGCAGGTTGACTCTAGGAAGTTCTTTCCAGTTGTAGTGTCTGATTGTATTATTCTTCAAGAGAGAAAAACCCCTGGAACACACCTGTCCTTGTGCACTGTTGAGCTTTTATAAGTCTCTTTTGACTTAATAGGAGTAATGCTTTGGATTGTATGTACAGTGCCTTCATTCTAATTGGGTCCTTTGAAGAAAAGGAAAAAGTTTTGAGCATGAGTAGTGTTTAACTGGCCAAAGGTAAGATATAGTACAGTATTTCCCTTCCTCTCCATCTCCAGGATCCTTGTTTGATCTGCAAACTTACTCACTTGAGATCAAGCAAAATTGCAAATCCTAGTCTTTTGCTTTGAAGGCAAAGCTCTTTCTTTTGTTGGTGAGGACCCATGGTGGCTGCATGACCATACACATAATCCTAGATGCAAGAGAGGAAATTTTCAATGAAGTTTTTCAGGAAAAGCCAAGCAATTATTTAAACACCAGCTAGGAGGAAGGTTTATTTAATGATGAAAATTTAAATTTCATGCATCTCTGTTAATAGGTCTAAAATGAGGAAGGGAAAAGACCAATTCTTAGCTCATTTTTGCTTTGATTTAGCTGTCAAGTGAATTGTGTAGTTTTTGGGAGGAGAGGTGTAAAGCCCAACAAAACATCTGTTTCTTGGATGAAGCCCTATGACTGTATAAACTGTTTATCTAATCCTTGTATGAAGTTGTTATACTTTCAAATTCTTGTAATAATTTTGGGAATATGCAATTTAAGTTGTACTTTCATTAATTTATTCCTGAACCATGACTTTAAAAATGTATGCCTCTGATACTGGTTCCCTAAAACGTTGTTACCAGTCTGGGTCTGAGAATATTTCATACTTAGTCCACTCTACTGTAGCAGGCTTGCTGACTCCTGTCACAGAAAATAATTTTTAAGATGTTTCAGAAAGAGACATGAACAAGGTTTATTAGGCAAAGACATAGTATAGAGCATACTCAAGAGAGTATGGGTGCACAATGAAATTAGTCACATTACAGTTTGGAACTGTGTATATTTATACTTTTCCTGAGGGGGTAAAGAACTAGGGGAAAAAGTGGCTACCCATCCAGCCTTCCAAAGAAAAGGGGCAGGTATACCAGCTGTTCACAGGCATTATTATTATTTTTTGAAGGGTGATTAAAAATTTTCTTGGATTTGGTCAGCCTTTTGTTTTCTCTCTTAATTGGGCCAGCTTATGGCCTTCTGGAGATAGGCCTGATAGGAAAGGATTGTAAATCTGGCCAAAGAGTATTGGCATGGGGCTGTCTCGGGTGATTTTGGTTAAATCCTGGAAGTTGCAGTCTTTTCTAAAAAGTATAATTTTTAGTTATGATTTTTTCTCCTTTTTTTCCAATTCTATCTCTATGAAGGCTACTCCTTTTATTATTTTATACATATCATCAGGCCCTCCCAGGATGAAAATTCTTTTTTTGTTTGTTTGGTCAGGATGAAAATTCTAATTACATTGTGTGAACTTAATTATAATTTTTTAATTTTTTGCAGTAGTGAGTGAGGCAGGGTCTTGCTGTGTATCCTAGGCTGGCTTTGAACTTATAGTGATCCTCCTTCCTCAGCCTTTCTAGTGGTCGGATTATGGACTTTTGCCACTGTGCCCAGCAGCAATTTCTAATTTCCTTCATGTTAGTGATTAAAATTTTGTGACCCTGTTGATGGTCTGTAATTAGATTCCTTTTTTTTTTTTGAGACATGGTCTCCTTTTGTAGTGCAGGCTGGCCTTGAATTTACAATTTAGCTCAGGTTGGCCTCAAACTCATGGGGATCCTGCTGCTTCAGCTTCCCAGATGTGGGGATTATAGTTATACATCACCATGACCATCTTAGATACCTGTTTTAATAGGAAAGTCTTAAAACTCTTCAAGATCTTTTCCTAGGTGATATCTTTCTTTCAAAAATGCTTGCAGTTTTGTTTTTAATTACTGAGGATTGAAACCAGGGCCTCACTTATTCTAGGCAAGTGCTCTACTATTGAACTACATCTCTAGCCCTTTTAAAAATTTATGTATGGAGACAGGGTCTTGCTAAATTGCTCAGGCTTTCCTTAAACTTGCAATGCTTTATGACTCAGCCTTCTGGGTAGCTGGGGTTATAGGTGTGTGCCACCACAGGTGGCTTTTGGAACTAATTTTTGAGTATTCCTTCTTGTAGGTTAGACCATCTTTAATGCTAACTCATTGTTATGACATCTTTATAGCTTATGATACTTTACGCTTTTAAACTCTTTCATCCTGCATGCCACAGGTGTATTGGAATCAGACTTGATATGATAACTAATTCAGGTTCCTCCTTGTGATGTACAATCACCTAAAGCAGTGAGTGATTGTGAACTTGGCTGTACATTACAATTACCTAGGGGAAATTAAAAAAACATTTTTTTCAAGGTCTTACCTAACCACCTGAATCCATTTCTGAGAGGTGGGGTCAAAGCATTAATATTCTATAAAGCTCCTAGATGTTGATTATGAGCAGCCTGAATTGAGTTACATTTCACACTGGGAAGTCACCGTCTGGCAGAAGTGGATTAATTCTTTAGCTTGCTGTGTAGCTGAAGCAATGATTATCAGTAGGGATTCAACAAAATATGTGTCAAACTTTGTATTTATAAGATGGCATCTGAATCAAATTGTTCCTTAAATGTGTTTTCCAACCTCATCAGATCCTGAGAATTTACAGCATTGATAAACTTGGAACTTATAATTCCTCATTCTTTTTTTTTTTTTTCTTTTTTTTGTGGCAGAACCAGTGATTGAACTCAGGCCCTTGCGCTTGCCAGGGAAGCACTTATTCTACTGAGCCATCTCCCCTACATCAGCCCGTACAATTCCTCACTCTAAAACTCTTTTTCCTTATATCTTTGACTTTGGTAGTGGTGGTTGTGTTTTCAGAGTAATAATATCTTTTGTTTTTAGCAGGAAATGAAACTTGGGTCTGATTATTTATAGGTATCCTGGCACTTAGCTTTTTAAAAAACATAGGTGAAACTGCTTATAAATTTCATCAGCTGTGTAAAATCCAGGCTTGACTCTTGGACTAAGGGTGTGCCTTTACTTTGGCTCTTGGAATGAATGACTCATGCTCTCTGTAGGCACTCAATACGTAAGCATTTGTTTTTTTTATGTACCAAGAGATGAGGGCATATGAAAATAGAAGATGTGTACTGCCAAGTGGATCTGAAATAAGAGTAGAAATGTTGATTTAATGGGTCAGACAACTGAGCTTATCACAAATACTTATGACTTTGGATGTATCTAATTTTATTATTTCAGTAATTAAAATTTGGCATATTTCTAAAATGCTAACCTTTGGTGATTTGTAAGTAACTGTATTCCTTACTAGATAACCTTGATAATCTCACATTTTAAAAATTATTTGTGCATGTAAAATGTTTTTATTTTGAATTTGTATGCCACATTAACATATATGTGCTGAAGGAAAGATTAGAAAACAATATATTTGTTAGAGCAGTTCAGTTACTTTTTTTTTATAAGGCTAATACAAGGCCACAGCTACTTTCTCTGCCATTACAATGCCTTCTCTCCTGAGAATAGCTGTTAATATTGCCAACTGGGTGTCTACTATTCAGTGTAGTTGCTGCATATGCCCTGATTAATATTATTTACACCTCTCCACTATACAAATTCTGCTAATGCCAACTATATTTTCTTAGAAATGATGTAGTAATATAGATTAAAATCTGTTTAAATTTTCTTGATAGCTGGGCAGGATGATGTATGCTTGTTTCTCAGAGATTGAAGCAAGAGAATCACATACTTGAGCCTAGCCTGGGGCAACTTAGTGGCTTAGCAAGAAAGACCCTGTGTCAGTGTGAAAAATAAAAATGGGGACCAGGGATGTGCTGAGGTCCATGGTTCAATTCCTGGTACTGAAAGAAAAAAAAAAAAGATCTGTTGATATGTACACGCACTATATTATATTCTTATATGGTTTTACTAAACTTAGGATCTGCCAAAACCCGTTCAGAGGTCTCTCACTCAGCAATATGGCACATAGATGCAAAATAAAGACAGAGAAGGTTCTACAGACAAGGAGCTCTGGGATGATTTCCAACTTACAGAAGAGGAAACTGAAGCTGAGGGGTTCGGAGACCACAGTATGACACCAAAGGCAGGCTGTGTCTCTGTCACATTGGAATGTTTTGACTCTGTCCAGCTTAACAATTCTGGAGTAGGCTGCAGGCTACCCTGGCACGCTCTTATCTCTTATCTGGATCTTTGCTTCAAGCTTGCCCTTCCAAGTCCATTCTCCAGACACTCGTCCTGACATTTTATCTCAAGTAGAAATGCCATTAACTAGAGGAAACAATTGTTGAATTTACTATCTGTTGCTAACCTCAGTTGGTGCCTGTTTAG
Source organism: Ctenomys sociabilis (assembly GCA_004027165.1). Lineage (NCBI taxonomy): Eukaryota > Metazoa > Chordata > Mammalia > Rodentia > Ctenomyidae > Ctenomys > Ctenomys sociabilis. The sequence goes on from PVKA01043777.1 coordinate 10,135, forward strand.
TTCTTCAGACTCATCTTAATAGCTCTTTGCCTTATGTTTCATAGCCCAGCATTACCAAAGTGGTTAGAGTCCTCTTGTATTCATTAAGTATTTGAGTGTCTGTCATGTCTTAAGGAGTTTACAGGAGGCTGGCAACAGGCTTTTAAGTGAGCTGTAGGGTAAAATTCTTGGCCCCAGACAATTTTGATAATGGCATTAGAGATGTAAACAATTGTAATATTGATCAGACATTAAATATTAATCAGATCTTGAGGAGAAAAGCCAGGCATGGTGGCACATATCTGTAATCCCAAAATTCTGAGAGGTTAAGGCAGAAGGATCTCAGGTTTGGGCCCAGCCTAAATTTAGTGAGGTAGTGAGACCCTGTCTCAAAAAAGATGAAGAAAGGGCTAGGATAAAGCTCAGTGTGAAGGCCATTAGCTTTATAGGAAGGAAGGAGGCGGGCAAGGAAGGAAGGCAGGCAGGCAGGCAGGCAGGGGCTGGCCAGCCAGGATGGAATCAGATAAGACTTGGTGACAAAGAAAAGACTTTGGATGCAGCTGGAATAATGATGGTGAGCTGAAAGCCCTATGTAAATATGAGAGTATTACATCAGAAAATACTTGATAGGCAAATTTATGGTGTTAGTGATATGTTAGGAGCCAGGCATGGCTGGCACCACAGTATATACCTGTGATTCTGGCTCTTGGAAGGCTGAGGCAGGAGGATTTCTGTGAGTTTGAGGTTAACCTGATTTATGTGTGAGACCTGGTCTTGAAAAAAATGTGTTATGTTCACATTAACAAACTGGTTAAGGTTAGGCATTCACCTTACCTTTACTAGTCTGGATATTTGTCTGTCTGTCTGCCTGCCTGTCTGTCTGTCTGTCTCTCTCCTTCCCTACCTCTCTCTCTCTTTTTTTTTTTTTTTAACCAAGAATTGGACTCATGACCTCGTGCTTGCCAGGCAGTAATCTGACTTTAGCTCCTCCTGTGTGTGTCTTATGGTCACCCTCTGTTCAGACCTTGATGTGTGTTGGCATTATAGAACAGGTCTTCATGAGCTCCCCCCCCACACCTGATATTGGGGATTGAACCCATCCATGGCATTTGTATTGAGCTGTATCCTCAACCTTTTATAAATGTTTCAGTTTTGAGATAGGGTCTTGCTGAGTTAACCAGGTTGGGCTTGAACTTTTGATCTTTGTGCCTCTTGGGATACTGGTATATCAGTCATCTTTCCTGACACTAAGACACAATGTCGAATACCCACAACTCAAATGAAGAGAAGTTTAATTTGGCTCAGGGTTTCAGAGGTTTCAGTACATGTTCAGTTGGCTTCAAGGTAGAAATACATGGAGAAAGGTGTGGTGGAATAACAGTACTAGAAAAGAAAGGGCTCAGGGACTAGATACAATATACAAGGCCATGCCTTCATGACCCACCTAGGCACACCCAAAATGTGCCTCACCCATCTGCTGTGTGTGTGTTCATTTGATCAATTGACATATCAGAACTCATTGTTATAATCTGTCCCTTGTCAACTTGACAGTGGGATATATCTCTTTGTCATATTTAACCTCCAAATAAATATAATAATAAGCCGGGCGTGGTGGCGCATGCCTATAATCCCAGCACTCGGGAGGCTGAGGCAGGAGGATTATTGTGAGTTTGAGACCAGCCTGAGCTACAAAGTGAGCTTAAGGCCAGCCTGAACTGCATAGTGAGATCCTGTCTCAAAAAGACCAAAAATAAATAAATAAATAATAATAATAAAAATATACAATAATAAGTTAACATTTCTGCCTAGCATGATATAGCTATCCTGTGTACAATGGAAGCATAATGAATAGTTCTTCCCTAAAGTCCTAACAGTCCCAGCCTTGCTAAAAATCCTAAATCAAAGTTTCTTCTCAGACTTAGACAAACGTTTAGCTATGAACCTCTGGAAAAATCAGAAAGGAGGTACAGAATTCCAAGGTATAATGGCACAGGACAAATATTCCCATTCCAAAAAGTAAGAATAGGGAGGTAGAAAAGAATTGAACCAAGAAAGAAAGAAAAAGAGAAAGAAAGAAGAAGAGAAAAGAGAAAAGAATTGAGCCTAGAAAAGAACCAAGAAAGAAAAGAATTGAATCAAAGGAAGACCTAAACCCAGCACCGCAAACATCAACTCCTATAGTTCTGTGGTTGTGAATTCTGACCTCCAAAGGGCTTGAACAGCCTCATCTGTTTGGCTTTGCTGGAAGAAAAAATACTCATTTTCTTTTTAATGGTGCTAATCTCTTTGTCAGCCATACCTCCTTTAGTTTGAACTTTGGACCAACATTTGTTTTTCAAAATTTTCTTGCAAAATCTGCAGCCCTGGACAAGATGCAGATTTTTTTTTTTTTTTTTTTTTTTTCACCAGAGTATAATATGCTTAACCTCTTAGGTCTGTTTCTCAATGGAGTCCTGCTTCTCAAATGGAACCTCCTGAGCCCGGCCTTTACTTTACTTGTCCACATTCCTATCATCAATCTGGACTTCTGAGTTCAGACCAGAATTATGCATTAGGCTCTGCTTACAGTGTTCTTGGGCTTCTCTTAGTCCACAGCTACTAACCTTCCCAAATTCTTCAAACCAATTCCAAAGACGTCTAACTCAAATTGTCAGGTAAATCTGAGCAGTGACCCTATCTCTAAAAACTTTTTGGTGTTAGTTTTCTGTCTCTGTGGCATGTGTTTTTCCCTTGGATCCAGACACTCATGGATTGAATTCCGTATAATTGTGAGCCAAATTAAACCTGTCCTCCTTTAAGTTGTGGTTGTTGGATAATGAGTCCCAGTAGCAGGAAAGCTGACTAGCAGACTAGTAACTAGGGTTACATGGGTGTATCACTACTCATAGCTTGTTCTTTTTCAGTCAGAGACGGTCGCTGAGGTAGAAATTTGTGCACAGTTCAGAGAGCCACATAAGAGAGCGTAGTCAACCCTACTGACTGTGTGGAATAGGGAATGTATCCAGGAAGATACAGGACTTTGTTCTGAGACTGGCATGAAAAGCAGGCAGAAATGGACTGAAAGCAATATTCCAGACCTGCTGTGAATTAGCTGGAATTAGCAGGGTACATAAATTAGGCCACACAGGGTTTGTCAAGCCTTTAGATTTTGTCACCAAGGTGCGGGGACTAGCAGTGTTTATATTTATCCCTATTTATGTGTAAAGACTGTTTCAAACAAAGCAGATACAAGTCAAAATGAGCAAAGCAGTTTACCAGGAAAAGATATAATAATCCTGATTCTCCATATGCTTGTAAGATAATTAAGAAATAAAATATATGAAGTATGAGGTTTCAAAAAAATAAGACTACTTAAAAACTAATAGTTAAACAGTCACAGTCAGAAAGCATAGAAGAATTGAACAAAATAGATTATAAGCTTGATAAAATGCAAACCTTTTTAGTTTTTCATTGTTTGAGGTCCATAGTAAGGAATACTTGTTAATTTCTTTTCAAGGTTTTATTTTTTTTAATTATTGAGAAACAAATAGCAAATCAAATTAGTAAGACAGTTTCACTAATTAATACATTGCATATTATTGTCTTAGTGGTTATTCATTGTACAAGATGCAGACGTGATATCCTGTTTACAAACATTATTAGAACAAATCTATTCATTGAAGTAAGAGAATGTAGCTATATATCTATCCTATTTTGAATATACGGATACAAAATGGTCATTCATTTGTATCCCCCTTTTTTTGTTTAGTTTTGTCATTTAAATATTAAAGGTATGTGAATTCAGCAAAATATTCCAAAATAGTCCAATAGTCAGTAATAATAGTGGGTTTTCTGTACGACTGGCAATGTCAGAAGTTATTGACTTAGTGCCAGAAAGAAAGTTTGTGAACAATATGTTTTTACATTGTGATTTTTCTGTTATTTAGTTTTGTTGCTGTTGATATTTATCTCATTACACAAAATTGGTTTCATGACCCATTAATGGGTTGAAACCCTCTTTCTTTTTTCTTTCCAGGGATTGAACTCTGGACCTTACACTTGCCTTGCCAGGCAGGCAGTTATACCACTGAGCTATCTCCCCTGCCCCCAAAACTGTTTTTTTTTTTTTTTTTTTTTTTTAAAGAAACTAGACTTATTTATTCAAAGGACTGGAAAAAAAAAAAAAAAGCTTTATCCTCATCAAATTTTAAACTTAGCAAACATACCTTTGAGAACTAAAAATAAATTATTTTTCAGTTATACAAACTTGAAATATTCTAATACCTCCATATATAACATATAAAAAATAATGAAGAACACAATCCAGAAGGCAAGAGAACTTGCTCTATGGTCCTGGATAAAGAATAAAGAGCTCTCAAAATGGTAGTTATGCAGGACTATGTAAAATATATTAGATGAATCCATTTCAAAGGTAATTGAAGATTTCTACAAAACATATCAATCTTAGGTTATATACAGTTTTTCACTATATATATACATATATATATACATATTTTATACACACATACATATATGTATGTATACATGTGCGTGTGTAAAAGATAAAGAAGTAATATGTCAACGGAAAGCAGAAATACTTTTTTCTTTTTTCTTTTCTTTTATTTATCTATTTTTTTATAGAACAATCCAACATAGTTCAGCAGTCCACAATAAGTCCACAGAAGTTGTTGACTTGAGCCATTCACAGCTCAGAATATTAATATGACTTTACTTTATATACCGTGTTTTTATACTTTTCTGCTGGATGGTTAAGGCCAAGATAAAGCAAGACACATATAAGCAAGAAATGTAACTTTTGTATCAGATAAGGTCAGTCAGGTACACTCAGGGTTTATCCTGTAACCCCTGTACCTCACTTTGTGGATCCTTTGTCAGTGTCAGCCGTGTAGATGAGTCACGGCCATTGCTTTACCAGTTTGCTCTGTATTAAAGCCTGAGAGAAAGTTTTCTCTCTATGTGACTCTCCTTAGGCACACTATACATCATCAATTTCATTCCTCTGTGGCCCCATCGTCTCCGTGATCAGAAAATCTGGGGCACAACTGAGTTACATGATTTTACAGTATAGGTTCTCTTATGTCCTGAGTCTTCACTGACCTTGAAAGGCTAGGGCCAAAATGTTGGCTGACCTTGCAGCCTGAAACTTTTTGAAAAGTGTTGAGTTAAAATATCTCATCACATCTGAAGCCTCCAGGGCCCTGGTACTCTTATTCTTCCCCTTGTTAAAACAAAGATGATTTTGACTTAGTTTTACTGAGTCAGGGCCATCTGATCTACTCGTCTGCTTCTCTTCTCTTCTCTTCTCTTCTCTTCTCTTCTCTTCTCTTCTCTTCTCTTCTCTTCTCTTCTCTTCTCTTCTCTTCTCTTCTCTTCTCTTCTCTTCTCTTTATTTAGCTTTTCATCTTTTCTTCCAGACTTAAAAGAAAAAAAATAACATCTTTTTTTAGGTTAAATTTTGTGCCTGTACTGTGATGTCATCATCATCTAATTTCTTTTCCTCCTTCACTATCTTTTGTCATTCTTAGAGATATTTCTTTGTCATTCCATCATGAACTTGTTAGCCACAGAACTTGAGGAGTTCCCCCAAAAAGGAGGTGGAGATTTCAATTCAGCCCATTGAATAATTTTTGATTCTCCTCTTGGAAAAGGAATTTTTAGGATGCATCCATCAGAGCATCAAGCCAGGCATAGTGGCACATGTCTGTCCCTGCTCTTGGGAGGCTGAAGCCGGAGGGTTTGTGTGAGTTTGAGGTCAGCCTTGGCTACAAAGTGAGCTCAAGGCCAGACTGAACTTTATAGCAAGACCTTGTCTTAAAAAGGAAAAAAAAAAAAAAAAAAGTCAGTGATACAAAAGGACATTGAATTAGGAGATTTTCACCTGCCTTTTTTAATCTGCTATGTACTCTCCCCTTTTTGTCTCACGTTTTTTTTTTTTTTATTCATGTCCTTGTCCTTTCCCACTCTGGAGAGAATGGGTATTTCAGTGTTGTATTTGATTCATTCTTTCTCTGGCTTTCCAGTAGCTCCCTTTGAGGTGCTTCCTGTCCTGTGCATTCCTTACCTACTTCCAGCCTACTTCGCAACCTCATTTGTTGTGATCCATTGTGTCATTTCAAGCCAGAGTTTTGCAGTAACCTCACAGATTTCCATACTTCCAGTCTCTACCTTTATTCAAATTTCATTTCATGAATTTTGTTTCTAACAAAATTTTTGTTATAAAAAAACATTTCCTATAGTGGACATCAGGCAACTGAAAACACTAAGCTTGGCAAGATGGAGCATACCTATACCTATAATTGTAGCGCTCCCAGAGGCTGTGATAGGAGGACCAAGAAGAGTTCAGCCTAATCTGGATAACTCAGCAATTTAAGGAGTTGTTGTCTCAAAGTAAAAAGCAACAACAAAAAGAGCTAGGGCTGTAGCCTTAGGGCCGAGGTTTTAGATTCAGTCTGGGTCTCAGTCCCTCCCTCC
>PVKA01043778.1:0-16537 GCA_004027165.1 Ctenomys sociabilis
TTGAATCTTTGATATAATTCAGCTATATAAAAACCTGTAAATATAATATCATGTATGCACCTTGTACAATACCAAAACGTTATGAAAACAGTTTGCAATGTATTATTTCATCGACTCTGTATGGTTATGGTGTTTTGAAACTGTCTGATTGACATTTGTATTTCAATAAAATAAAAATAAATGGAAAAAAAAAAAGAAATTAAGGTCCTGGTTCAGCTCTTACCTTGGACTTTTTTAGGAGAATGTAGGGATTTTCTTGTGTGGTACAAACAAGAATAGGTAAGTGATTTAGGGTGTTTTAGTTTTTCTTTGTTTTTGGTTCACTTTTACAGTATTTAGTGAGAGACAATCTAAATGCTGGAAGTCCTAGCTATCATAGAAACAACTATTTTTGGGAGGGATGTGAATCTTTGTATTGATCCTTTCAAAATATGGGCTAGTAACAGAGCACTTACAACTTAGTACTTACCTGCACCAAGAAGAAAGAAAATATCATTAACCACATTAATGACTGCATTTACAGTTCACTGTGGAGTTGGTTTCCACTTAAGCACTGTCTCACAGCGCAACCTGCAGCATGGCCATCTTTCAAGCTTTCACTCTGGGGTGGCTTTCATGAACACAGCAAGAAGAAATACCTCAGAAAATCATTTTCTAAAAACGATTGAAGTCATGGAAATGTTAAAAATATCTTTGACTTCTAATATTGAGAGTGGATATGTCTGTTTTGCTTCTGCATCCATTTTTAAGCAAACCATGGCCATATGCAAAACTTGCTGGCAGTTTTATGGTAAGAAGTTCCCGTCATGCAGTCACAATCAAAAACCCTCATTGCTCCGCAGTCTACAGTGATTTCATGCTTGTTGCCACTTCTGCAGTGACGACAGTTTCCCTTCCCAGTTTTCCTTAGGTTTCTATGCCTGGACTCTAATTTCTAGATTCCAACAGTACAAAAATGTGAAAAAGAGAAACAAAAATAAAGAAAAAAAAAAGAAGGAAACAAAGGAGGGGAAATAGGAGGATAGGAAGGAGGGAATTCTCAAAGGAGAAAAAATATCAGCTTAGAACAAATGCATTTTGCCCACAAGTGATATCATTCACATTCACAGAACCTAGTCCACTCGCCATGAAGATTGATCAGTATTGTTCTTCCCAACAAGACTCACTGTGATACCTCGAAGCTCTCTCAAATTGTGGTTAACACACACAATTGTGGGATTATAAATCTCGTCATCCAGAACAAATTTTCAATCAAAAACACACCTAACTTATTAAGTTGCATCTCCAGCTGACTTTGTATTCCATTTTCTTTTGGCATTCAGCTGGAAACATTCACAAATAGCAAAATATAATACTTCCCATGTTATGTGTTGCCAGGCAATCAGGGCAGAAATAATTAACACGAGAAAGTGGACTGCCAGTATCCTGCTGAATGGCTCTGGAAAGAGTTCAAATATGACAAACATTCTTAGCTGTCCCTTCTGGGACACGTGCTCTGAAATAACAGTTTGAAAGGACAACTGCCAACTCCAGTTTCAAACAGTTTGACAGCAGTACAGAATTTCATTCTAAAATCTGACTTAGTTTTTATTTAAAGGCGAATTCATCTCTGCACCCTGTCTGTCTGTGCCTGTTCCTAAAAGAGTTCTTCCTGGTCTCCTGCCGCCTCTGTCCAAGTCCAACTGCATAATGAGCTAATCCTGAGCACTATATCTTTCTATAAATGCAGAATTCACACTGAATTCAAAGGGAGAACTGGGTCTAAGAAGGGCTAGGGTCGAGCAGGCCAAGGGGATCACACAGCTGTTCACAACACCCTGTCTAGCTTGCTACCTGATTCTTGCTAACAAAACAAAACAAAACAAAAAAATGTTTGGAAATCAATCAGTTCTGTAAACACTTTCTCACAGTGAAGCCACCAATCAGAGCTGATTAACATGGAAAGCAAGATGGAAGTATCTACACACTTTCCAAGAATCACATGTGAGTTTATTGCAAGTCTGGTCAATGAACATTTGAACAAGGGCTTATATTAATTGCTGGAAACAACTCATCCTCAATCCTCGATTAAGTTCATTATAGTGGGAAGCACAAGGATGTGAACAAAGCTTTCAATGTATTTCATTGAGCAGAATTCTACATAGGAGGCAACAGACAGAGGGATTAGAAATTCCTGTATTTCTCAGTTGTATAGATGTTAGTGCTCGTAAAACAAAAAGCATAGTATAGTTGATAGAACCTAGATACAAATTCAAGTTATCTTCTCATCCATTTTCTTTTACTGTATCCAAACCAAACTTTTCAATCTTTTTCATCTACTTGGAATTGAAATTTATTGAATTTATAGAATGTTGACATTCATTAAATATTTTTCTGCCATGCATTATATTGTTACAGGGACATACTAGAGGACAAGAGAGTCACTCAGCTCTTGCCTCCCTAAAACTTGAATTTTTCTCTGTTTGCTGACCTACTTTCTAATGAAAAGCTCTTGTGGTCCTAACCTTCTTTCTGAGGGTGATGCTTCCAGAGGAAAAGGACTCTGAGCAAAATCTTCAGTGGCCTTTAGCCACTTTTTAAAAGAACCTACATAGATTTGTCTGTTTCTACAGTGAAAAAAATCACCAAACCAACTCCTGTTTTTACTCAGTCATATAGAAAGATTGAGTAAAATCTTTTTTACCTGATAATTTAAAATTGAATCTAATTGATAAAATTTCCTACTCTTGGAAAATTTCCATCACTTATGTATATCTCTTTTGACTATCAGTAATTAAGAGTCTTATCACCCTGTGAAATTAGAAAATAATCCATCTAAGTACTGCTAATTTTCAAGTTTGTACAGTGGCTCACATCTTTCTTTTACATTTATTTTTAAGTTGTTTTGTCCAAAGTTCCATTCCCTTTATTGACTCCCAAATAGACAAAATTATTGGAGTAACCTTTATCTTTCCCAGGTCAGTTATTTTCAGTTACAGCATATCTAATTTCCTGAAAACTACATAGTGAAAATATTTGTCCTAATGAGTACTTTATACCTATTTACAGTTACTAAATAGGTTTGTTTTTGACTTGAGACTTAGCAATCAGAAATCCTTCTCTATAAAAGAGCTAAGGTTCTGGGTATATATCCCTGTACTAGAATATCAAAATACTTATCGAATGAGCAATTAAAATTTCTCTGTAATAACTTTCTGTTTTGTTTTTGCTTTGTGAATACCTGTGTTAGATATGTTGGCAACCATTTGAATCATTTTCTTTAGGCAATACCATCACCCTTGCTTGTAGATTAATAGATGGTTGTTTACCCATGCCTCTGTGGACCAGAAAATCAGTGAGTTGAGTTTCACTGGTCAATGAACCCTGATGAAGTGTGATCAGTAAATTCTCTTATCACCATAGTAACCAGTAAATACCTTAGACAATGTCCTGTCTTGGTACCTTGGGGAGAGAGCTTAGTGGTGCATCACTATGATCTCCCTCTACATTAACCTTCTTGTTTGATTCAAAATCTTCAGGGATATTATTGCCCAACAAATTAAAATTCATAACAGTGTTCACATCTATAATGGAGCACTCTACCTGCACTGATACCATGAGAAAATTTAGAGGCACCTAAGTTAGGTCAATATAGATGATGCCCAGTTTTATTTTAATAATCCTTTGCACAAAGACAGGAATTGGGTTAGCTGAATTGTTCTTTAAAATGCCACACTAGGTCTTAGTGTTTTTGTTTTTCCCAAGGGCTCACAAAATATCGGTGTACTTTGTATAAGAGTCTCCATATTCTGGTTTAATCTTGACATAAGACAGACTCCCTTTAATTTAATTTAAAGCTTTTCTTTGTCTAATTTCCCTGAAATAATCGATACAGTTAGCCCATTTTCTAATTTTGCGTAGAAACTAGTTTTCCATGTCAGTTTCCATGTCAGTGGATATCTTTGTGTAATATATTTCAATTAAATTTCTCCTGAGACAATCTTAGCTATTAGAATTCTACATTGGGTCTTTTAGAATCCTAATCTTTCAAAAAAGAATGCAGTTGGCTGTTTGTGGGCTATTTTCTGGTTTATCTTGGGGAGGGCACCAATTTACTTTTAATTAACTAAGCCAGTAAGTTCTATGCCTCCAATCCATTTTTTTCTCAAATGATTAGCAACCTCCAAAATCATAGCTGTTTTTGAGACAGTGACCTTACCCAGACTTTTCTGGAGGGCACATCTCGGCTGGATGATAAGCACTGAGCAGGCCTTGGAATTTCACATTTTGCACACCCGATAATGTAGGAAGTGATACACCTAGCCAAGACTAATGGCTTATCTAATACAAGCCATCGATGGGGATTGGCAAGTGTTCAGCTTTCCACTCAACATTTTGCCATTTAAGGCAGACTCCCAGCAACACTTGAATGCACTTTTTGCCGTTTACTTTATTGTTATGCAATGTCATTTGATTTTACGTTGCAGAGAAACAAAGTGAATAATGGAACTTCTGCATTATTATTAACCACAAGCATAACTCATGTTCTAGGATTTTACCTACCTTTTAGTGGTTCTACAGAAGATTACAGTAATAGTATCAATGGCTTGGTACATAATCTCAAATTATTCGCCATCAGAGTTATTTCTGTGAATCTGATGATAAATCATGAGAGCTAATGACATGGATCTTCTTAATGTCCCTTCAGCAGGGGCATTCTTTCTCCAAGAATCAAGTTAACAGTGACAAAGTCTCTGATGTTTTCTGTGAGAACTGCTTTTTTGCAATAGTTTTCACAAAAAAAAAAAAAAAAAAAAAAAAAAAAAAAAAAAAAAAAAAAAAAAAAAAAAAAAAAAAAAAACCTCCAAGGATGAAGAAGAAGAACCTTCTTAAAATATCCTGCACAATTTTAAAGGAATTAATAAATAATACATTATCATAACCCTAAAGATACCAAAGGATACCTCACATTTTACTAATCTCTAGGTTCTTAGCACCAGATCTGTGTCTAGAAAAGAAGAGGGAACAACTTGCATATCTCCAGTTTCTGACCAGTAAAACTTTCACACAAATATTTAAATATTTTATTGTTCTCATAAATATCAAGATGCCTAAGGGAATGGTACCAGGCTCATGAATTAGACACTGTATGATTTTATGTTGTTAGAACAGCCTTCTTAAATATATGCATGATACCCTTTAACCAAAAGAAAATACAAAATACAGTGAAAGGGAACTCAGACTACCTATTGTTGCCTTTGTTTTCCTTTCCAGCTAGGCGCTTCCCTCCAAAAACATTTCAGAGTAGTGATACTTATATCTGTCCCAAAGATAGAAATCACAGCTTGTAGTGTTACATGAACATCTCTTTAAGACTGAATCCCTGTTGAGCACAGGCCTGTTTCCTTACTCCTAATGAACCCTGGATTTAGAGCTGCAGTAATTCATCTAGCAGAAAACAGTACTTTATACATGCGCTATTTGCCTGTGAGTTAATCATCTTCAATAGAGTTTAAATTCCATAATTTTGCCTGATGGTTTCTTGAGTATTTTGAGAGTGAGCTCTGAAAATCAGAATCCCATTTGGAAACACTGGTAAGGACTCTGCCAAGGACTGTGGTGTTCCCAAACACACCTTTGTATACTTCAAAGCCATCTCCATTACAAAGAATGACATAAATAGGATAAAGTGATAACTGGCAAAATGACAGACAGCAAGACTTCCATCATACGGTACCCAAAATGCTAAATTTTCTAGAATAGGCCTGTAGAAATTTCTAGGAAATATACCTTAGTGAAGCAGAGTAATTTTCTCACCATCAAAACACCAGCTTGCATGGTTGCTTTTGTTTTCTTCACAAAGAATCAGAAACCACATCTCCTAGGATGCTTTGAATTTCATTTTATTTGAGGATTTCTTTGTTATCTGATCACTATTTAAATTAAGGATAACCATATCAAATGATGAGAAGCAATATCACAAAGAATGAAACAGCAAGACAAAAACTATAGTAAGCTGAGGTAGAGTTCCATCCACAGCTAGCTTTTCAAAGTATATTAGCAATAAAACTCAAATAACTACACATACGAGCCATGCCTTCAGTCTGTTTCTAGCCTACTGGGTGACTCTTGCATTGCAATCAGATTCTCTGGGGACAAATCACATTGTGTCTTCTGCATATTCTAAATTCACTCATTTTAATTCTTTTTGGAAAGTGGCAAAAATAGTAGTTAAATGGAAATGTGTATAGTGCTTAGCTCAGGGTCATTTATTAATCTTAAATATGATCTCATTCACTCCCCATGTCTAGGCAAAAATTATAATCATTGATTAACTTCAGATACCCAACTATATCTTGCCTAGAAAATGCAAATAAAATTACAGATAAAGCAATTTCTTCTAAGTTAAAATGCTAAAATTGAAACTTGAGCAGCCCTTCAAAATACCAATAGAAAGTCAATGATTCTTTTCTAAATATTTTTAAAGGCTAAAAAGGTGAACAGTGTGTTAATTCACTCTGACTTTGCACACACCACAGATTCTAACTAGGTTTTAAAACCTACTGCATATCTAAATAAATACAGAGTGGAGATGTACTCCAAGAACACAGTTATTTGATTCACAATAATATAAGATTCAGATATTGTTTTTCTATTTTAAAGTTAAACCTCTCAGAAAAGTTAAGAATAATGAAATCGTTCAGATGGCAGGATACATTTTCAAGACATAAACAAATCTACCATAAATATTCATAATAGTTTTAGCTTCACTTTTTAAACAGTTTCCAATATGTTACCTTGCTACAGTGTAACTTCTGATCTAATTATAGCAGAAAATGCCCCCTTCCCCAATATACTTTAGTTCCTTAGTTGCCCAGGTAATAGTTCCTGTTCCAGTTCTGGTTACTCCTGTGTTTTAGAAATGGATGGTCACTGTAATTGGTCACACTGTATAAACCAATGTTTAATTAACAAACCAGTCAACCCCTGTACTTCTTGCTTGTGTATCTCACATAAGCCCTAGACCACCAGGGATTGGGGTCTGATCATCTGGGAATGATCCCCATTAGCTTCCACTGACGTAAATGAATCTGCCTGAAATCCTGGGTGTCATTTTGCTGTTTCTGCTTGCCATTGCAAAATCAGAGGTACAAAGGTTAGGTTATTCTTCCTTCATTAATGATTTGGCTCAATGCACACAGCAGTATGATGTATTTTATGAGTGAGGGAAATGATATCGGCTTGAGAGGTCTCATGTAACAGTCATATCCTGTCCAAATATAATTTTGAAAACAATCAGAGCCATTATGGCTCATACAGAAAGAAAGATAAAGACAGATAGCTGTATATGGGTTTTTAATAAGTAATTCACCCTGGGCCTTGAAACATCAGATTGCCAAGTAACGTTATTAATGTATAAGCATGTTGGTAGAATCATGCATTTTTCCATTGGGTGGCTTTAGATATGTTTCCAATGCAAATATTGTGTAAATGTATTGAATCCAAGTTATGCAAATCAAGAATGCAATTCATCTTTCAAGAATTTTACTTGATTATTTCACATGCCAAAGGAGTATTTTTCTGGCAACAGACTACTGACTATTTATATCTAACATTTTCCACTGGTGAAATTATGCATCTTTTGCTGAATATTGGATATTTATTATTTACTGTGTTGATCACCTACGTCTTTGAGGTTAGGGTCTTATGAAACGTTTTATTTAGAGCTTCTATAATGAAAATGCATGGCAGGGGATTATTCATTTTATTGAATTGAAATTTTGCAAAGTGTGTGTGTGTGTCTGTGTGTGTGTGTGTGTTCACAAATGATGCAAAGACTTAAAAATAAAGCATCTTCTATCCAGAATGCTTGACCATCAATCATGCTGTTGGAGCAGATTTCAAAGCCACTCCTTCCTCCATCTGGCTGCTCTCCTCTCCTCCTGCTCACTTCAACAGCAAGTATCGGAGATACAGCTTGTCCTCCTCTTAGCACCAAAGTCCAGATTTGGAACCTTATTGTGGTTATTCTCATATCAGCACCTACTTAGTTTCAACACTGATCATGAAGTCCAAAGGCTGATCCACATACACTAAAATGTTCCATCATTGTGCAGACATCAGTCTTCCTCGTGGAACTGTAAGCACCTCTGAAAAGTCTGTTTCATATTCTTTTTTGCTGCTTTGCTTTAGGCTTGTTTCTGCTTTAATAGTCACTGGTATATAGCTAGTCCTACTAAGGTAATAATTATTGCAGACACACTATGTGTTAGGTATTGGCCTAAGATTTCACATTGTTCTTTCCCTGAATATTTCCAAACAACTTTTTTTTTTTTTTTTTTTTGACAGAACTAGGGATTGAACTCAGGCCCATAAGCTTGCCAGGGAAACATTTATTCCACTGAGCCACATTCCTGGCCCTCCAAACAACTTTTAAAGTAGGTAATGTTTTTCATTTTATAGGTGGACATACTAAGACACTAACTATAGTTCTACAGTTAGTAAATGAGCCAAGTAAACTAGTATACTCACCAAAGTCTAAATATTTTTAAAATCTAATGATAAAAGTAGTAATAACTAATACTTTCTGTGTTCCTGGAGCCACTTTGAGATACCTTTCTACAATTTATAAAAGAAGCAGCATTAGTGGTTATAGGTTCTGTTAAGGAATGAGGTAGTATTATTCAAAATACAAACTCCCCCACACACTGAAAGTGCTAACTGGATTATTCCACTTAACACATGAAAATGAGAAATCAAAGAGCAATAGTCTAATCAGGAATGGATGTGTGCCAGAACTCTCTGATGAGTAACTGTTGAGTCCTACAAGTAGCCTAAGTCATCTTTCTTTATTATTTATTTACTTTTTATTTATTGTACTTTAGGGAAGGGTCTACAGGGTGCTCAGGATCTCACTACCAGATCAGCCTAGTAGTGACCCACCTGTTTACAGTCTCCCAAGAGCTGGGATTACAAGCACACACTACCACGCCCAGTCTCAATCACCATCTCAGCATGCCCTGGGGGTGGGGCCAGCACAACATGCATGGGGATCTAACCCCTGACCCCTGAGCCTGCCTGTAAGCATTTTAATCCACTGAGCTATTTGGCTGGCCCTCTAATTTGTGACTACCTCAGTTAGGCCAAATTATTTCACAGTGCTCCTGTTGTCCCCTCATTTTCCTCTCTTATCGTCTATTCTATTTACCACTTACAGCATCATTGCTTTTCCAGACAGTTTATTTTTAATTTGTGGATGCCATTTCTCATAGTTTCACTCACAATTAATTTACAACTTAACCCTCTACATTCAATGCCAGTCACTGATACCCTCTGAAATTCATCGTTATAAATCACTTTATGTCTTAAATTTTTCTTATTTTCAGGAATGCTTTACTAAAATGATGATTTTGAAACAGCGAAAATGCCTGATGAAATCACACCAAACCTGAATGAGGTCATAGCAGAAGGTATTATATGAGATTGTACTTCAAGAGGAAGCCTGATTTACACTTCTACTTATGGATCTAACATTTTCACAAATGAATAACCAATGAAGAATATACCTGTGTGTACCTGCCACTTGTACAAAGATCAAAACCTGCTAAAATTTAAATGGGATACATTCCCCTAAAGACGTGGATCTCTCCATTCCTTGTGAAGGACCATAGTTATTGAAGTAGTAGCAGGAGGTCATTCACCCTAAGGATGGTACCTCACTCAGGTCTCAGTGTCTTTGCATAACTTGGAGCTGGGAAGCAAGAAGACAGGAGCAACATTAAAACATGAGTGAAATTCAGTTTTCCATTTATGAAAGAACCAAATACCTAATTCATTCATATGCACATTTAGGATAAGATTAAAACTTTGGGGCATTCACTAAAAAAATATGAGAGATTAAACCACAGATGATAGATAGATCGATAGATAGGTAGGTAGATAGATAGATAGATAGATAGATAGATAGATAGATAGATAGATAGATAGATAGATAGATAGATAGATAGATATAGGGTCTTGCTATGTAGTTTGAACTCCTGGTAATCGTCCTGTCTCAGCCTTCTAAGTCCTGGGATTATAGGAGTGCACAACCATACATGGTCCAGAGCCAGCACAGAATGTAGTATCAGGGAAAGAACTCAAGACTTTGTACTTGCCAGGCAGTTTCTTAGGCTGCTGAGCTATCTTTCTAATCCTGTAATATTTTTTTAAAAAGCTGACATTTCACCTCAAATAAAACTCTATGCATAAGGAGCCTTCATGCACTATATGCTATTGCCTTTCCTGTTTTGTGTTCAACAGTGTTCATAATAGTGGTTACACAGCCCAAGTGTAGGAAATTGTCTGTTCAAAACTTGTGATTTGTATGAATCACATGCTTGTTTGCATGTTAAATTTGACTTACAGAATGTCTATAGATTTTAAAGTTTAGTAGGGAAGGAAAAGAAGAAAAAGGTGAAGATAAAAAGATTCATTATTTTTCTCTTCCTTTAATAATGACTGACTAGGGGCCGGCAAAGTAGCTCAGTGCTAGCTTAGGCACTGTATTGATTATAATCAATACAGAAAATTTGCACATCATAGTCACATGGTATCTCCCAATTATTCAGTCAATAATGATTTATTCATTGCCCCTTTCACACCAAATAATGTGTATACATGTTTATATTGCAAGATACATACAAAAATAACACAATCTTTTCCTTCCTTTAATGTGATGCCCAGTATCCACTTGTTCTGGGACATCTGTAATGTGATGCCCAGTGTCCACTTGTATAACACCAGTTATACCAAGCAAGCAGCTCAAGGCTTTTCTGCAGCCTTTGCATCTCTGCCTGTATCCCTATCTAGTGCTGCCCAGCCTGTGCTGCAATTCACCATAGTTCTTAATGGATCTTTAATAAATGGCTACTTTACAGCAATTAAGCTAGTTTATTACTAACAATAACAACAGACCATATTTATTTTATGAAATAATTGGAAGTCTCAAAGAAATAACTAAGGAAATATTGGCATAAAATATCAAAGCAACAATTAGTGCTGTCTTTTTACATAATTAATCTCTCAGGGAAAACTCAATTTTTGTTGCCTATGTATGTTTAATACATGTCCTAAATCATGGCCTAAATTGTTGTTCCTCTTCTCTCAGAGACATGAATTCCAAAGATAGATTCTCACAGTAATGGAAGTCAAACAGGGACTTGCAGTTTAAGTGGCACAATGGGTAAAAGAGGTGAATAGTGGTGGAAAGAAGATAAACGTGAATATCTGTCTCCTAGAAATAAATGGCTGAACTTTAAGAAAATCCACAATGACTTCCTCCTCTTCTGTATGTTCCAGGTATTCATAAAATGACCTACTGTGGCTAAATCTACTGTCAAAACTTTATAGAATTCTTTAGATTATCCTAATTCATGCCATAAAACTTTCCATTATATAATATTTTTGTTGTCATTCTTTTTCTCTCGGTTTAGTTATTTTTAAAATAATTTTATTGAGAAAAAAATAGCAATGAGACAATTTCAAAACCAAATAGTAGGACAGTTTCAATGATTAACACATTGCATATTGTTGTCATAGTGGTTGTTCATTACACAAGATGCATACATGATATCCTGTCCACAAACACTATTAGAACAAATATTTCTATTTATTGAATTAAGAGACTGTAGCTGTATATCTATCCTAAATATTTTGAATGTACAGATGAAAAATGGTCCTTCATTCTAATTCCTTTTTTGTTTAGTTTTGTCAGAGAAGTGTATTTCATTGTCATTTATATATTGTAGATGTGTGAATTCAGCAAAATATTTCAATGTAGTCTAGTAGTCCATAATAGTAGTGGGGACCCTGGGCATCCAGGTTTGGTGAGTGTGTGGTGAGTCTGAGGGAGAGCCTTTGACTTCTTCCCATGCACATTCTGTGACATCCAGAGCCCCAGGCCCATAGACATCCTAGCCAGAGACCTGCCTGAGACACCCCAGACAGGCCTGCCTGGCAACTCCCCATTGCCACTGCCCCCAAGCCCTCCATGGGAGCAAGAACTTCTGTGACTCTCCCGGCACTCAATCCACTCCTACCTGAACTGGTAAGTGTGAGGGAGAGCTTCTATGCTCCCCAGTGCTCCCCTCAACAGGGACTTAACAGAGGGGAACCACAGGCTCACAGTTGTAACAGAAGAACTGCAACAAAAAGGAACTGAACACAACAGCTAGATCCAGGCAAAGCATAACTGGATAATCTCAAACTTAATAGACTGGCACCCGAATCTCATTACATGCTAAAGTTATAACTACACCAAAGCTCTACACCAAAGGTCAGAGTTCAGTGCTATAAAAAATGACAAAGACAAAGAGAAAAATGCAGTCATAGGTCACAAGTCCACCGATAAGTGCTGAGGATACTAGCTCAACTGAAATGAATGAATTAACAGAGACAGAAACAAAGGAACAACAGCAGAAAAGTATAGAGGAACTCACATCAGAATTAACATCTGAAATAAAAAAGAAATATTTGAATACATAGCATCGCAAGTAATGAATCAAATCCAGAAACATATGGGGGAAACCCAATGCCCACCCAGAACAGGTGCAGAGAACAATATTCCAGCTGAAATGTATGAATTAACAGCATTGGGAGCAAAGAAACAACAGCAGAAAGGTAAAGAGGAACGCAAAGTCAAAATAATTTCTGAAATAAAAAAAGGATTCTTTGAAATCATAGCATCTGAAGTAGAGAATCAACTGCAGAAATATATAGAGGAAACTACTTTGGAAGACACTCTGCAGTAAAAGAATTAATAGCTACCTCAATGTAGACATTAATAAAAAAAAATAGAGGTAAGAAATATGACGGATTCCTGGATTGAGCAATACAGAAAAGAAATAGAACACATGAAACAGTCAAAGAGATATAGAAGAACTAAAACTATCAACCATGAATCTACAAAACCATTTCAGTAAAAGCAAACACAGAGTTTCAGATCTTGAGGAGGTTGGTACAGCTACTGAAAATGTGAGAAAGGATCTCTTAAAAACAACGAGAATGCAGGAAAAAATAATCCATCCCTGCAAAATGATGCCAGGATGAGCAATATAAGATTAATTGGCATCAATGAGAATTAAGGAGTCAATACAAATGATATAAAAAGAATATGGGCAGAAGTAATTGCAGAAAACTTCCCAAATATGAGGAAACAATCAAACCTTCAGGTAACCGAAGCATACAGAACAACAAATAACTTCAACCCAAGTAAAAACACACTGAGACATATAATAGTCAAGATCCCAGAAATCCAACACAAG
This sequence comes from Ctenomys sociabilis, assembly GCA_004027165.1. Classification (NCBI taxonomy): domain Eukaryota; kingdom Metazoa; phylum Chordata; class Mammalia; order Rodentia; family Ctenomyidae; genus Ctenomys; species Ctenomys sociabilis. The sequence continues at coordinate 13,284 of PVKA01043778.1, forward strand.
AATAATATACTGAAAGCTGTTAGAGAGAAGGAGATCACATTCAAAGGAAAACCCATTGGAATTACAGCCGACTTCTCTACATAAACCATGTAGGAAAGGAGAGCATGGAGCAGGCAGAGTTCATCAAGTCCTGTATGAAAACAAATTCCAATGCAGACTAATATACCTGACAAAACTCTCTTTCAAGTATGGGGGAGAAGTGAAATACTTCCACGACAAAGAACAACTAAAGAATTTCATGATGACAAAGCCATCCCTACACAGGTTAGTGAAATGTATTCTAGAGAGGGACCACAATGACAAGAACTCCACAAATAAGAATGGAAGGAACCCACTAAACAGGGTAAACAATTAAACACAAGATAAAAAGGAGTAAACAATAACAGGTAAATAACATGACAATCATAAGTCAACACATTTCAATTATAACCATCAATGTGAAGGGACTCAGTTCACCAATTAAGAGAAACAGACTGGCACAGTGGATTAGGAAACAAAATCCAGCAATATGTTGTATACAAGAAACACACTTAACTCAAAAGGACATTCATAGGCTCAAAATCAAAGACTGGAAAACAATACTACATGACCCAGCACCTCAGAATAAAGCAGGAGTTGCAATTCTCTTCTCAGACAGTCTCAACTTCAAACCATGAAGGATCAAACGACACAAAGAAGGCCACTATATATTGGTTAGGGGAAAATTTCAAGAGGAAAATGTAACACTCACAAATATCTATGCACCAAACACAGGAGCACCCAGCTATGTAAGACAAATCTTAATGGACATGAAAAACTAATACCCAAGACCACAATCTTAACAGGAGACCTTAAAACCACCTTATCTCAAAAAGATAAATCAACCAGACAAAAAACTAACAAGGAAGTAGCAGAACTGAACCAGAGCTTGGGACAAATGGACCTGGTGGACATATACAGAGTGTTTCACTCAACCACATTGGAATACACATTTTTTTTCAGCTGTACATAGGTCATTTTCCAAAATAGACCACATACTAATCCAGAAGTCATACTTAAGTATATGCAAGAAAATAGAAATTATTCCATGAATATTATCTGACCACAGTTCAATGAAGCTCTAAATAAATGGCAAAAAAGAAAATAAAGAGAAAAACCCATAAATGCATGGAAATTAAACAACACCCTACTCAGCAATCAATGGGTCACACAAGGAATTCAACGAAAATTCAAGCACAATGTACTTGGATTGATGGGATGCAATGAAAGCAGTTCTTAGAGGGAAAGTCATAACTATGAACTCACACATTAGGAAAACAGAATGGGAACAAATAAACACCCTAATGTTGCACCTTCAATATCTAGAAAAAGAAGAGCAAACAAAACCCAGAGCACAAAGATGAGAAGAAATTATAAAGAATAGAGCAGGAATTAATTCAATTGAGATGAAGAAAACAGTTAAAAGAATCCACAAATCAAAAAGTTGGTTCTTTGAAAGACTAAATAAAGTTGATAAACGCCTAGCAAACCTCATCAAAAAGAGGAAAGAAAAATTCAAATACAAGGAATAACGAATGAAAAGGTGAAATCACCATAGACCAGGGGAAATTTAGAAGATCATCAATAGTTACTTCAAGAATCTTTACGCTCACAGAATAGAAGACACAGAAGAACTGCACAGATTCCACGAAAGGTACAAATTACCAAAACTAAACCAAGAAGGTTTAACAATTCTCAATAAGCCAGTAACAGCCAATGAAATACAAAACATAATAAAAAGCCTACTGACAAAGAAAAGTCCATGATAGATTCACAGCTAAATTCTACTAGAAATTTGTAGAAGATATAATCCATACACTCCTCAAACTCTTCAATGAAATTGAAAAGGAAACAGTCCTCCCAAAATCATTTGTGGAGGCAAGTATAATGATGATTTCAAACCAGGAAAAGACACAACCAAAAAAGAAAACTACAGGCCAATCTGCCTTACAAACATAGATGCAAAAATCTTCAATAAAATTCTAGCAAATAGAATACACCATGACCAGGTAGGATTCATCCCACGGATGCAAGGATGGTTCAATATTCGAAAATCTATAAATGTAGTACACTATATTAATAGACTGAAATCTAAAACTTCATGATCATCTCAGGTGATGAAGAGAAAAGCTTTTAATAAAGTCCAACACTCATTAGTGTTCAAAGTCTTACAGAAAATTAAAATAGATGGACTCTACCTCAACCCGATAAAAGCTATCTATGACAACCCAACAGCTAATATAATTCTAAACAGGGAAAATCTGAAATCTTTTACTCTTAGATCAGGTACAAGACAAAGATGTCCTCTATCATCCCTTCTATTCAATATAGTCTTGGAATCATAAGCAACAGCCATTAGAAAAGAGAGAGAAATAAAGCGAATAGGAATAGGAAAAGAAGAAGTTAAATTATCACTATTTGCATATGACATGATATTTTACTTGGAAGACCCCAAAAATTCCACCAAGAACCTACTACAACTGATATGGAAATTCACTAGCATAGCAGGACACAAAGTCAATACTCAAAAGTCAATAGCATTCCTCTACACAGATAACAAACACACTGAGAGGGAAACTGTAGAAACAATAACTTTTACAATAGTATGACAGAAAATGAAATATCTTGGAATTCACCTAACCAGGGAAGTCAAAGATCTTTTCACCAAAAATTGCAACACCCTATGAAAAGAGATTATAGAAGATTTCAGAAAATGGAAAGATACTTTATGCTCCTGGATAGGAAAAACCAACATCATGAAGATGGCCATACTCCCAAAATTGTTGCACATATTTAGTGCAATCTATATCAAACTGCCACCAACCTACCTCCAAGACCTAGAAATATCATTCCTAAAATTTATTTGGAACCAGAAAAGACCTAGAATAGCAAAGGCAATCCTGACCAACAGAGACAAGGCAGGAGGCACCACAATTCCTGACTTGAAATTATACTACAGGACTCCGCCATCCTGCTCCATCCCGCCCGCACCTGCCCAGCCTCTGAGACTGGCCAGAGACAGTGGCTGACTCCAGCGGCCTCCTGGATCCCGTGCCAAGCTCTCCCAGCGAGAGCGAATTTACAGGACTCTCCAGGCTTCCCAGATCAGTGAGAGTGTGAAGACCAACCAAAGCCCAGGCCCACCCACCTGGGGAACGACCTGCCTGACACAGGAGGGCTGACCCCGGGAACCAACAGAGGGGAACCAAAGGAGCTGCAGCAAAAAAGGAACTGAA
>PVKA01043779.1:0-16564 GCA_004027165.1 Ctenomys sociabilis
AAGAAAGAAAGAAAGAAAGAAAGAAAGAAAGAAAGAAAGAAAGGAAGGAAGGAAGGAAGGAAGGAAGGAAGGAAGGAAGGAAGGAAGGAAGGAAGGAAGGAGGAGCCAGTACATTAAATGTGAAAGTATGGCTATAATGGATTTACATGTTTGTGAAATTCCTAAGACTTGCAAATTAACCAAAATGAAAAAGCAAAAGTGCAATAGGATGTCTGTCACATAGTGCAACTCAATAAATACTGGTTGAATGAAGTTGGAAAGATATTCTAGCACTGTGTGTACATTATGGTGTTGCTGTGTAAACTTTTTTTTGGCAAAATACTCAGTTTACCTTTAGGGATTGATTTCTGAGGACCTGTATATTTATATTTTTATATTTAGAGTTCAGTTTTTATAATATAAGATAGCTATAAATATCTTATATATCTCTCATATACTCCTATTGTAACACTGCATTATTGTAACATAATTAATGTGGATAGAAAATTTGAAAGATTGTGAACTCCTTTAGGAGCTATATGCATCCATATTAACTGGTACAAGTATTGAGATAAAAAAGTTTGCTTTTTTTTTTTAAAGCCTAACACAGCATTTTCTTTTTGAATCCATTTTCCTACCTTGTTCTTAATATTTTTTCTTTGCTACCTTATTCCATTTAATCTGTGCTATCAGGCTATCTCAAACTGTGACCTCTAATTTTTTTTAAAAAATAAAATACAGAGATGTAAATGTATATGTATATCTATATAGATATAAATATATATAGAGAGAAGGGAGAGGAGAGGAGAGGAGACGAGAGGAGAGAGAGAGAGAGAGAGAGAGAGAGAGAGAGAGAGAGAGAGAGAGAGAGAGAGAGAGAGAGAGAGAGAAATTTAGGTAGTGCTTGTTTGGTGCTAGATGTTGAGCCCAAGGACCTATATGCGAAGGAAGTCCTCTACTTTGGTCCTTATTTACACTTGGTTTCCCACACCAGATAAATAATGAGGTATTCACCCATGTGGGTCCAATTTATTTCACTTAAGAGCATGATCTCAAGGTGTATCTGTTTAGCTATAAAATGTCTCACTGTTATCCTTCCATATGGCAAAGTTGTACTCCATTGTATATTAAAAAATTCACATCTTCTTTGTCCACTCATCAGTTGATGGGCATTTGGGCTATTTCAAATATTTAGCTATTACAAACTGTGCCACTATAAACATTCTGTGCATATGTCACTCTGGTATGATGTTTTTAATTATTTTGGAAAAATATCAAGGAGAGTAGCTGGGTCAAATGTAACTGTAGTCCTAATTTTTTGAGGAATTTCCATACTGATGTCCTCAGTGGTTACACCAGTCTACACTACTACCAACAGTGGAGAAAGATTGCTTTCTACCTGAAGCCCAGCCACATTCATTATTTGTCCATTTCTTGATAATAGCCATTCTTTCTGATATGAGATGGAATCTCAGAATCCTTTTAATTTATATCACTTGAATGACCAGTGATGTTGAGCACTTTTTCATATATTTATTTTATGTTTATATTTCTTCATCTGAGAAGTGTATATTCATCTCAGATGCCCATTTTTAGATTGGGTCTTTAAGTTTTGGGTTCTGATGTTCTTGAGTTCTTCATATATTCTAGATAGTAGTCTTTTGTCTGAGGAACAGCCAGAAAATACTTTTCCCCATGTTGTGTGTTGTCTCTTTGTTGGTTCTCTTGCTGTACAAAAGCTTTTTAATAAAATGTGTTCCCAGTGTTGGTTCTTTGTGATAGCTCCCATGCAATCAGGGTTTCGTTCATAAAGTATTTGCCTACATCCCTATCTTCAAGAGTCCTACTTATATCCTGTATTCCAGAAGATTTAGTGTTTCTGTTTTAATACTCAGATCTTTCATCCATTTTGATTTTAGTTTAGTGCATTGTGAAAGATAACAAGTGTAGTGTTAATCTTTGGCATGTGAAAAACCAGTTTTTCCAACATCATTTATTAAAGAAGCATCTTTCTTCCAGCGAATGTGTTTGGCATCTTTGTCAAAGATAAGGTAGCTCAGTCTGTCTGGATCTTCTAATTGGTTCCATTGATCCTTAGGTCTGTTATTCTGCCAATACCATACTGTGTTTATCACAGTAGCCTTGTAGTATAATTTCAAGTCAGGGATTGTAATGCCCCTTCCTTGCCTTTATTGACCAGAATTACCTTTGCTATCTTGTTCTAAATGCATTTTAGGGTTGTTTTCTCTAATTGTGTGACATATGGTATTGTAATTTTGATTGGGATTGCATTAAGTACATATAACAATTGGGAAATGGTCATTTTTACTGTTTTGGTTTTTCTTACCTAAGAATAAGAGATATCTTTCCATTTTCTAATGACCTCTTCAGTCTCCTTGGAGTTCTGTAGTTCTAAATGTAGAGGTCTTTTCCTTTATTAGATTGATTCATAGATATTTTATTTTTCTGGATGCTATTGTGAAAAGGTTTTGTTACCCTGTTTTCTCTCAGTAAGATTGTTATTCATGTAAGAAAGGCAAATGAATGTTTAGTGTAATCCAGATATGCTACTGAATTTGGTTATTAAATCTTGAAGTCTTGATGGAGTTTTTGGACTCTGCTATGTAGAATATCATGTAATCTGGAAATAATGATGATTTAACTTTTTTTTCTATCCTTATTCCTTTTATTTCTTTCTCTTACATAATTACTCTGGCTAGCCAGGCGTGGTGGCGCATGCCTGTAATCCTAGCACTCAGGAGGCTGAGACAGGAGGATTGTTGTGAGTTCGAGACCAGCCTGAGCTACAAAGTGAACTTAAGGCCAGCCTGCACTGCATAATGAGACCCTGTCTCAAAAAAAAAAAAAAAAAAAAAGACATAATTACTCTGGCTAGGCTCCAGAACTATACTAAATAAGAGTGGTGACAGTGGATATTCTTGTGTTGTTCCTGATTTTACAGTGAATGTTTTTTGTATATTATCTGTTTAATATGATGTTGACTATTGGTTTGTCATAGATGACTTTTATCAGATTGAGATAAAGACCATCTATTCCATTTTTGTTTAAGGTTTTTTATCATGACTGGGTGTTGGCCTTTGTCAAATGCTTTATCTGCATCCATTGAGATGATCACATGATTTTTGTCCTGGAGTCTGTTAATATGGTGTATTACATTTATTGATTTACATATATTGAACCATCCCTGAATCCCTGGGATTAATCTTACTTGGTCATGGTGTATACTCTTGATGATTTGCTTCATTCTGTTTGCTAGTAAAAACAAATATAAACAATCAAGAAAAAACAAGACAACAAAACAAGAAGAAAGAGAAAAGAATGTCCATTTCAAGGGGTGTCTCTGCTGTCACTGGTAGACAGTTTGGGCAAACAGAGGCCAGGTCTGAGTTGATTAATCCTAGCAAGCCAGCTGTAACTTCATGGTAGAGTGGTGGATAATCCTGGTGTGCTTGCACCTTTAGTTTCACTGAAGTGCAGGTTGATTTCTGGCTGTAGGGCTGGAACCAGGCCCACAACCCATGTAGTTCTTGAAGGCTTGGACTCAACTCCATGCCAGCCTGAACTCAGCACTCTGCCCTCCTGTTATCTTGAGCTAGGTTCCCTGAACCTCATCTAGATGCTAGATGGAGCCAGCAGGTGCTCAGAGATCCAGGCTAAGTCATCTCTCCCTGCTGAGACAAAATAGCCAACATTCACAATTAAGGCAGGAAAGGCTTTTAGCTCAACTTTGTGCAGGTTTTAGTCTATAATCAGCTGGTTCCAAGGCAGGGTGCCATGACAGAAGGGCAACAACAGTTTAAGACAGCAAAAGGCAACAGCAAAGGAGGGTGGGGAGCAACCTTTTTTCTCTTCCCTTATTTTGTATGGAGGTCCTCCATCTTAGGATCTTTACACCCACACAGCATATGTATGTGCTCTCCTCTTGCACAGGCATAGGATATTTACAAAGTGAGAACCCTTGCCTCCTGCTGAGTCCCTTAGCTAAACTTATAAACTCTTCCAGTTGGCAGTGTATCAGCCATTATAGTTGGCTCCTCTAAGAGGGCTGCAGGCCAATCTCTCTCTCCTGCAGGATGTCTGAACCCAAATAAGTCACAAGCCCCTGTAGTCATCTGGCTACATCCACTGCTCTATTCCACTGGTGTGGTTTTCATTGGAGGCTTTCACTAGTGGTCATCCTGAATCTACTGACATGTAGTGAGTCTAGATTCATGCACTCCTCCTCCTCCATGTGATTCTTTCTCTGCACTTTCTCCATGGGCTTCAGTCGTCCCTTCAGACCTTTCCCAGGTCCTGAGGACCCACCTCCCTCCTTCTCCTTTTCACATTGCTATATTCCAGTGTCTGGACACCAGATCTCAGAGACAATCTTTCTCTGCTACTCACCACTCTTCTTCCAGAAAGTCTTGATTTTAACTTTAAAATCATCTATGATTTCTTTTATTACCTTGATTCCACAATTTAAGTGCTGCAAAATAATTTGAAATGAAAGCAATAATACCTATTTATATTTATTCCATAGGGGAAGCCCAAAGATTAATATTTTGTGTAAGCAAAATTGAGCTATTTCAGTGAAAGTATAGTCTAAAGTGTTTGAATGTGAATGAATGTTTATGAATTTATTACCTCTAACTGAAAAGCAGCATGAAATGTGTGTGGGAAGAATCTTGGACTTTTAAAAGAGGGTCACAGCTTTTACAACTCTCAAGAAGGATTGCCTTTTTTTTTCTTGTGCATTAATTCAGGTAAAAAAGCCAGTGGGAAAAAGTCTTCTCAGAGTAAAAATGATGTTCAGACCTTAGAGAAACACATAGAAAGTCACCAAATAGAGAAAGAGTATATTGTATCAATGATTGCTATGTTTTTTTGTCTGTTTGTCTGTTTGTTTGTTTGGTACCAGGAATTAAACTCAGGACCTTGCACTTGCCAGAGAGGCACTGTGCCACTTAGTTATCTCCTTGGCCCAGTTTGCATATTGTAGTTTTCTATATTGTATTTCTGATCCTAGCTTGAGCAAACACTGTAATGTAGATGTTCTCAAACTATTCACTGTACCTTTGGGTTTCAGTATTTCCACCCTCCTAGGCCAAAGGAAACTGAGAGTAATTAAAAACCAAAATGTATAATAGATATTGTGAAACAGGAGGAACTTGTTCAAAAGGAAAGAGGAACTAAGAAGGGGAAAGTGGAGATGAAAAGAAAAAGAAAAAATGGCAAAAAGATCAAATGGAAACAAAGTTTTGTAAAAAAGGAGGAGAAAGGTTGAAAAGGGGGGAAAGAATTGGGAGGAAAAAAAGACAAATCAAGATATATCATTGTTGTGGTTTGTGTCTGGATGTCCCCACAAAGACTCGGTCATGAGGCGGATTCTAGTTTTTGATTCATTCATGGTCCAATGTTGGGATTATGGGTGTGAGTGCTAGGCCCACCCTGGGGCAGGTCACCTGCGTACAATATAAGGGAGGGAAAGAGGCTTGTTCTCTGCTGTTCCTCCCCCTTCCTTTGCTGCTTTTTCTGTCTTCTGCCCCATTTAACTGTGAACCCTGTGTAATACCACCCTACCTTGGGGCCAGCTGAATATGGACTGACTGAAACCTCCATAAACTGAGCTAAATAAACCTCTCCTTCGGGTGTTGAGTATTTTGTCTCAGCAATGAGAGGAAAGGAACTAAGAAAATCATATAAGTACAAATTCCCTATGATGAATATGGTCATTATGTATATTTAAATTGTACCAATAAACTTCAATAAAAGAAATAATTCATAGTTTTATTAAGTAGGTAGGTTCAAAAACCTTGTAAATATTTAATGTTCTAACAAGTACTCAGAATACTGATGGAATGCATATGCTTTTGGGGCATGACTTCTCTAACCTTAAAATAAAATTAGGCATTTCTGTCTTTCTTGTTGCACATTGATTTCCACATAGTATTTGTTTTTATCCAACCAACCAAATAAGCTTCAGGAAGCTATAGTGACATCAAAAGTGATGCAGTGTACTTGGAGCTGAAACTATGTTAAGTTCACTCTGTCTCCAGCAGGTGTGCATCTCAGTTTTTTTGGTCATTTTAAAATACCCTAGCATTCTTGTGCGTTCTCTACAGGGTCGTTGAAAGCTGGGTGCAGGTATGATTGTTTCTACTTTTGAATCTGGTATTATCTTCCTGTTGTATTTCAATGAACATTTTTACCACAATCTTTTTAACAGATGGATGAGTTGCATATATCTATGATTCAGTGGATGGTAACTTTGCTGATTAGAATGATCCCTGACTGTACTAGCCATGACACTCTCCCAAAGTTGGAGGAGGAAAGTACTGAGAAACATGACATGGGAATCGCACAGTTAGAACTAGATGCAGTGGTACTGGCAAAAAAGTTGTCCCAAGATACCGACTATTTGAGCAGGTGAAGCTATCTGGTTATTTTCTTTCTGGGCATTTGAACATTAAACATGATTAAGGCAAAGAAGACCGTGAAATAACAGAGGGGTTATTTTCAAACCTTGAAAGAAATAGCAGTTTGTTTTTCTTAGCTAGCTTGACCATTGTGGTCCGGGCCAGTATGAGATTTCTCCTAGTAGTTTAGAATTCTTTGGGAAATTGTGTAAACCAGAAAGCATGAAAAAAAAAGAATGTATACAGGATAACAATTAGTTTTTTTAAAGACCAACTTACTTACATAAGTAAGATACATCTTATACCTTAGCACATACTGGGAGGTATTTAAGAAACTTGTAGTTTAATGTGCAATTCCATATAAAGCTGAACACTCGTGTATGTTCCACTAAATGTCCTCCAAAATATCTTATTTTAAGAAAAAGAAAGAAAAAAACATAACTGAAAAGTTAGAAGATTCATACAAAACAATGATCAGGCCCCCAAAATTGTTACATATTAAGACACAAATTGTCACTGTAGTTACCTTAAATTTGGGGGCAGTGGCTTTTTGCAGTCTACCCAGTTTTTCTTTAGTTTTTCTCCATTCAGTTTTACCAGTGGTTAAGAATGAGAGGTATAGAGAAGGAAGAAAACAGGGTCAAATTTTCTCAGTGAGTCAGTTGCTGAACCATTAGAGTAAATTCCTACTGTGTCTGAATTTCAAAATTTAAAGAAATCAACAATGAAAAGAATCATTCTAAGTATCATTCCCATTACTAAAGTTAGATATCTGAGATACTTAACTTATAAAGAGAAAAGGGCATTTTGGCTGACGGTTTTGGAGGTTTCTGTCCCTGATCAATTGGTCTGGTACTTCAGGTTCTATGATAAAGCAGCACATAATTGCAGGAGTGGGTGGCACAACGAAGCCACTCACTTCATGAGCCAGAAGGGAAAAGGGAAAAAGGAAGAGCCTGGAGCTCCACCACTCGAGGTCTTCATTTCCTCAAGGTTCCACCATCTTCCAAGCGCTGTCTTGGATAGTGAACCTTCAACACATGGGCCTAAGGGGACCGAACCACTGAGTATGTGCTCGCTCTTTCTTTTTGTTCTTTTTTTAAATATGTGTGTATGTTTTTTAATTTTTTTTATTTTTTAAAGTACGCAAAATGATAAAGAGCATTAGAAATGATACAAAATTTCATTAAACAAAGTTAATAGGAATTAGACAATGGTTATTATATTGCATAATGTTTTCTTCAAGTTAGTTGTTTAGGTAACCAGATCTATAAAATTGCTTTAAAAATATAAGAAATTGAAAAGAAGAAAAAAATTTTGATTTTTTTAAAAATTAAAAATATTAACTGCTCTGTTCAGTAGACCACCAGAACCACCCTTTCTTTTCTTTCTCCTTTCTTCAGCTGTTGCAAAGGGATTGTGACAGCAATGGCTCTGAGTAAAGCAGCTCATTCCAAAAAAAATCCTGTGAAGGAACTTCGGGAACTGGATAAGATGAAGGTAATAATTTTTCCTTTCCAGTAATTTTGCTTTAGCACATTTTTTTTTGAGGTTTAATTGATTTAAAACAAAATGCACATATAGAAAAGTCTTAGAATTAAAATAAGTATAAACAATCTCTACATTAAAAGGGGGAACATATGTATATATAAATACCTACATTTGGTACCTCTTCATTATCTCTCCTAATAGCTTCATCTTGTCCCTGTGTAATATGTGATTCAGGTTCTAAAACCCAAGATTTTTCATTTTCTAGAGCAACATAAGTGAATAGTACATGTTATAGCCTGATTGTTTTGACTTTTAGAAGTGTTTGTTCAGTTTACTTGCCCATTCATTGATTGGGTCACTTGTTCTCTGGTGCTTTTTTTCTTAAATTTCCTTCTATGTTCTGGATACTATGTCAGAAGATTGGCTAACAAAGAATTTCTATCAGATGTCTCTTCATTATGTTCACTATTTTTGTTCTTTTGAGGCAAGGTCTCACTGTGTAGTTGAGGGTGACCTTAAACTCACTATGTAGCTCAGGCTGGCCTCAAACTCACCTCAATCCTCCCGCCTCAGCCTTCTGAGTGCTGGGATTATAGGCCTGTTCCCTATCTGGCTATGTTCACTGCTTCCTTTGCAGTGCACGAGCTTCTTGATTTGATGCGATTCTATTTATTGGTTCTTGTCATTTCCTGTGCTATTGGAATTCTAGTATGGCGCTTTTGCCTGGGCTTAGGAAGTATTTTTCATATGTTGTTTTCTAGAAGACAGAACTTACACTTAGGTTTTTCATCCATTTTGAGTTGATCCAAGGTAAGAGGTTAGGATCTAGTTTCAATCTTCTATAAATAGATTTCCAGTTTTCTCTGTACTATTTATTAAAGAGGTTTTACCTCCAATGTACATTTTGACCTCTTTGTCAAGAATTAGATGACTGTATGAAATAATTGCTTGCCTGGCAAGCTCAAGGTCCTGATTTTGATCCATGGTACCTCCAAACAAACAAACAAATGAACAATCAGATGACTATAGTTGTGTGGGTTTCTTTGCTCTCTATTCTATTCCATGGTCTATGTATCTATTTTTATGCCGGTATCATGCTAGGTTTTGTTTTGTTCTGACTACGGCTTGTAGTATACTTTGAAATTAGGTACATAATACTTCCAGCGTGGTCACTTTTGCTTAGGATTGCTTTGATTATTCTGGGTCTTTTGTGATTCCATATGAATTTTAAGGTTTTTTTCCCCCCAGTTCCTTGAAGAGTATCATTGGTATTTTGATGGGGATTTCACTGAATCTGTAGACTAGCTTTGGTAGCATGACCATTTAAGAATTTAAATCTACCAGTTCATGAACATAGGAGATTTTTTCCTATCTTTTAGTGTCGTCTTCAATTTCTTCCTTCAGTGTACTGTATTCTCATTATAGAGGTCTTTCACCTCCTTAATTAGGCTCATTCCTAGATTTTTTTCTTTTTAACACTATTGTGAAAGGAATTGTTTTCCAAATGTCTTTCTCAGTGGTTCATATTGGTGCATAAAAAAGCTTTTGACTTTTGTATGGTGACTGTGTATTACCACTTTGCTGAATTTGTTTCTCAGACCTGAAATTTTTTTGTTGAAGTTTTTGGTAAGTAAAGGATCATTTCTTCTAAGTAAGGGATCATTTCATTTATGAATAGGGATAATTTGACTTCTTCCTTCCCTATAGGTATCCTTTTAATTTCTTTTGTCTTATTTTATTGAATAGGTGGTGAGAGGGTGTACCCTTGTCTTATTCCTGATTTTAGAAGTGCTTCCTGTTTTCACTTTTCAGTATGGTGTTGGTTGTGGCTTCACTTTACTGAGCTTTCATTATATTGAGGCAGTCTCCTACTATCTCTAATTTCTTTGCTATATACATCATGAATGGATGTTGAATTTTGTCAAAGGCTTTCCTGAGATCTGTTGAGATGATCATGTGATTTTTATTCTTCCTTCTATTTGTGGTGTTCACTCTTACCAGTGCCAGTCAACTTTAGTCAAAGTTTTAGGCAAGAGAACAAAATAAAGGGAGTGCAAATATAGAAAAAATCAAATTATTCATGTTCATATTTATTGATTTATATATGGTAGCTCATCCTTTCATCCCTGGAATGAAGCAAATATAATCATGGTATATTATCTTTTTATTTGAAATGATTTTATTGAGGAATTTTTAAATCTATGTTTATCAAGGATATTGGTCCGTAGCTTTACTTTTTTTCTTTTTTTGAATTTTTATCTGGGTTTGGAATCAAGGCAATACTGGCTTTGTAGAATGAACTTGAAAGCATCCCTTCACTTTTTATTTCATGAGATAATTTGAAGAGCACTGATTTTAGTTCTTATTTAAAGGTGTGGTAAAATTCAACAATAAATTCATATGGTCCTAGATTTTTCTTTCTCGGGAGACTTTCTATTATTGCATTGATCTCATTGCTTGTTATTGATCTGCTTAGGTGTTTTATATCCTCTAGGTTGAACTTTGATAATTTGTGTGTAGAAACCTATTCCTCTCTAGGTTTTTCAACCTATTGAAATACAAGCTTCAAAATAGCTTCTAACGATATTATGAATTTCAGTAGTGATTGTATGTATGTTCCCTTTTCACTTGTTGGTTATAGATTAACGGTCTTCATTTTGGCAGATTTCAAGTGCTCATAACATACTTTGATCACCTTTACTTCCCACCACCTCTTTGCTTTCCTTCCTCCCCGCCATTCACATTTTTAGGGGCAAGTTCCAGTGCATATATTTTCTTCTTTTATTTTACTTTATTTTTGTTTTATTGAAGTACAAATATCAAAGAGACAGTTTTAAGACACCTTAACAGGATGGATTTGATAAATTAATACATTGCAAACCGTTTTCATAATGTTTTGGTATCGTACAAGGTGCAAACATGGTATTATACTTACAGACATTATTATAACAGATGTCTCTTATCAGTAAATTAAGAGAGTGTAGCTGTTTATGTATCTTATTTTTTATACCTGAGTTATATCAAAGATTCAATAACTAATACTTTCTACCTTGTTATTTTCCTAGTGGTTGTCCATAGTACTAAAAGCCGAAATAATATCCTGTCCAACCACCATTAGTGCAAATCTTGCCTCTCATAGAATTATGTAGAAGCACAGCATTATCCCAACTGTACTGTCCATACACACACATCATGATTCTTCCTTTCTACACCCCTTCCTTTGTCTACTCCTGTAGACGATATTTACACATGTGTGTCTGGTTTATTTCACTTATGTCTACTCCTGTCAAAGATGGACACTCCATTATCATTCAACTAACTTAGGTGCCTGAACTCGATGACACAATCCAACACAGTCCAGCATTCCACAACAATAGTGAGTTATCTGAAGAAGTTGTTGACCATAGCCATTTACAGCTCAACTAATTATTATGGCCCTATGGTGTATACCTCATTTTTATACTTTTCTGCTGAATGGTTAAGACCTAGATAGAGCAAGACCTATATACAAACACATGTACTTTTTGTTTTTGATGAGGTCAGTGATGTCCCCTCACGGTTTATCTTGTAGTCCTGAACCTTATTCTGTAGATCCTTTGTCTGTGTCATCCATGTGAATGAGTCACGGCCAATGCTTGACCAGTTTGCTCTCTGTGAGAGCTTGAGAGAAAGTTTTCTCTCCATGTGACTCTCCCCAGGCATACTATAGAACTTCAATTTCTTTCCTCTGGGGCTCCATAATCTCCTTGTTCAGAAAATTTGGAGCTCAACTGAGTTTCATGATGTTGCAGTACACGTTCTTCTATGTCCTGAGTCTTTGCTGACCTTGAAAGGCTAGGGCCAAAATGTTGGCTGGCCTTGTGGCTCTTCTATTTCTCTAATCTTGATTTGTGAACTTAGGCTGTTAACCATCCAGAAGAAAAGCTGATTAGTATCCTGGAGCATATGCCATTCACTTTGCCTTATCTGACTCAATTGTTTTTAGTTGTTGTACGTTTCCATTTGTATTTCTGCTTTTCGCTTGTTATACTAGGGAGACTATACGATATTTACACATGTGTGTCTGGTTTATTTCACTTATGAGTATATATTCAAGTGGCATCCACTTCAGTATAAATGCTTCAAGCTTATCATTCTTAATAGCTGAGTAATACTCCATTATATAGAAATACCACATCTTTTTCAACCATTCCTCATGTGATGGACATCTTGGTTGTTTCCGAGATTTTGCTATCACAAATTGTGTCCAATGCATATATTTTCTGATGTCCATCCCCCTACCCTTGCAACCCCTTTTCCTCCCTCATTCTCTCTCATCTTTTTTTCCAGAAGGAAATAAAGTAATTTATTAATATAAATAATCTCCAGTTTTTGTGTAATTCCTCTTTTTTGTGGAGAAGACAGTGTCTCACTATCTACTCCAGGCTGGCCTTGAACTTACAAGTCTTACTGCCTCAGCCTCTTGAGTGCTGGGATTATGCTACCTTGCCCAGGCAGTCTGTTTCTATTTAGTAATTCTTATTCATCCTTTAGATCTTGATTTAAGTGTCAGTTTCTCACTTGGGCCTTCCCTGACATTCATTGTAAGTTAAGTAATTCACTATTTATTATTTGGTTGAACCCAGGGCCTCACCTACTTGTGCACACACTCTACCACTAAGTTATACTCTCACCCGCTCACCTCTTTATTTATTACTTGTGTTCGGGGAAACTTTGCTTCTTTTTTATTTGAAAAGAGATAACTGATATCTTTGCCAAGAAATTCTTCAACTCATTATCCCTCCACTCTTGGCACTTTCTGAAGAAGCTCTGAAAGTCCTCTTTCATTGGTGTCCTTATTTGTCCTATCCTAGCTCTTTCAATGTTCTGAATTCTTCTATACATCTAACTTTCACAGTCATTTTGATTTTGGGGAAAAGCCATCAGTCACACAATGAATGATTCCTGCTAGGTCCTTTTATGTCCTTTTGCAGCTTTTTTTCAGACAAGGTGATAGAAGGTAAGTCAAGGTAAAATACTTTTCATTGGAATAGCTTAAGCAATACCTATATAACAAAAAATGTAACTTTTGTATCAGATAAGGTCAGTCAGGTGCCCTCAGGGTTTATCCTGTAACCCTGTACTGCACTTTGTAGATCCCTTGTCAGTGTCAGTCTTGTGGATGAGTCACGGCCATTGCTTGACCAATTTGCTCTCTGTGAAAGCCTGAGAAAAATTTTCTCTCCATGTGACTCTCCTTAGGCACACTATACATCATCGATCACATTTCTCTGTGGTCCCATAATCTCCTTGATCAGAACATTTGGGGCACCACTGAGTCACATGATGTTACATTACAAATTCTCCTATGTCCTGAGTCTTCACTGATTTTGAAAGGCTAGGGTCAAAATGTTGGCTGACCTTGCAGCCTTTCTTTTTCTCCAATTTTTGATCTGCAAATTTAGGTTGTTAACCCTCCAGAAGAGAAGTTTATTATTACCCTGAACATATGCAGTTCAGTCTACCCACACTATTAGTCTAAATATCAGACATCATAGGCATAACATGGAACGAGTATTTTCCATCAAGTATTGCAATACTAAACTCTAAGTCCATACAGAATATGAAGAAGAAAAAAAATTAAAAAATAGGAAGGAACACTTACATATATTTACATAGATATTTAGAAATCCGTCCATATACAGCATAGTAGCATTGTAGCATGACTGTCTTGTGACATTTTTTTGTCTTATTTTTCATTTACTACCCTTTAAAAAAAGGAAGTATAGTAATAGCTGGTATGTCATGACAAGATGTACATATTTAGAAGACCAGAATGGCAGGCATTTGAAGTGTGACCCTTATATTACACTTTGCTAAATTCAGTTCAGTTGCTTGGTTCACAGCTAATGTTACTGCTTTTAGACAATTTCAAAGACGATCTCTTCCTTTGTTGTTTTTGGTGAAATTAGGGATTGAAATCAGGCCCTTGTGCTTGCCAGGGAAGTGCTTATTCTACTGAGCCATCTCCCCAGCCCTTTCCTTTCATTTTTGACTTGCATTCCACCATATTCACTATGCTGGCTTATATTTCTACCACTGTTGCCTGGGTCCTCTGTTAAGCTCTCTACTTACTAACTTTTTGCTAGCAATTTCAGGTAAATAAATGAAGGAATCCTTATCAGAAGAAGGCAAGACTCTACTCTCACACCAGAAATAGTAACTTGTTCCATGACTGGGGATTTTATTTTTATAAAGCAACTTCTGTGTCCTGTCTTTAACCCCGAAGCTGAGAGTACTTTCAGAATATACCAAAGTAGTTTACTTAGGAGACTTAAAAGCTCCCCACTATTCCTACTAGTGTCTCAGTACTGTTTATTAAAGCTCCCTCCTCTCCTCCTTCTCCCCTCTTCTCTCTCCTCCTCTTCTTCCTTTTCCTTTTCTTCCTCCCCCTCCTCTTCCTCTTTCTCCTCACAAGAGGTTCTCTTACATGCTAATCAAGTGCTGTACCACTGTGCTGTGCCTCACATCTTTTATATTTATTTTCTTTTGAGACAGGATCTTACTAAGTTGCCCAGGCTAGGTTTGAATATGTTATTCTCCTGCCTCAGCCCCCAACAGGTATGCACCATGTCTGGCCATTAAGGGTATCTTCATTTCATTTAATTAATTATTTATTTGTTTATTAGATACAGGATCTTGCTATGCAGCTTAGACTCATAGTGATCCTCCTGTCTCAGCCTCCCCTGTGCTGGGATTACAGAGTTGTGCCACCATGCCCTGTTTCAGTGGCTGGCTTTGTGCCTGGAGTCAGCATGGCATGTAGTACTGGGAATCAAACCTGTGTCCTTGCAAGTGACAGGCAGGTGCTTAGACTTAATTTTATTTTAAAGAGAAAAAAACCCCAAAATTCAAAACAATAGGACAATAACAGTGGTTAATACATTGCATATTGTTATCTTTAAATTACTCAGAGAACAAGATATGGGAATTTAATTGTACAAATAATATTGACAGAAACCTTTCTTTTTAATAAATTAAGAAAAATTAGTAGTATAACTATTTTAATATATATACTCTTCCTTCAAAACTTTTATCATAAAATTCCTGTGAATTCTTCCCTGTCAGAAAATTTATGATAGTATTTACAGTGTTTCAGAAGTTTATAATAAAATGAGTAGAGCCTGTTTCATAGTACACATGTTCAGGTAGACAATGATGGATTAACTCTGAGGAGAAAGAATTTATTTTAGGACAGACCATTGGATAATAAGTTCAACAATTCTTCTGCATCTTGTTTATGGCACTTCATGACACTGTGTCACATTGCAACCCAGATTTCAAACCTCATCAATAAGGGATAATATGACTTAGGTCTGTTGCTGTTGTAAGTAACTTCTGAACAAATATTTAAACTCAAATAATATCTGAAAGGTTTCTCAGGTGCAGTGGTGGAATGGAGGCTTGTAATTACATAAAAAGAGCACCCTTTGCCAACACTGCATCCAGTGGTAACATCCACAATTGATGACTATCACTGAAGTTGCTATAGTAGGAGCTTTATGGTAGAACTGGGGATTGAACTCAGGCCCTTGTGCTTGCCAGGAAAGCACTTATTCCAGGAAAGCACTTATTCCACTGAGCCATCTCCCTGGCCCCTATAGTAGGAGCTCAATACCACAGACATCAGCAATGCTGTAAAGCAGGGTCTCTCTCTCTCTCTCTCTCTCTCTCTCTCTCTCTCTCTCTCTCTGTTTCCCTGTCTCTTTCCTCAGAGATGGTTGTTAAATAGTCACCAGCTCACCACTGCATGGGGGTAACCTACAGTAAGCCAACAACTTCATTGCTAAAAACAGATGAAGCCTGCTAAGTTTATTTAATTTTTCTTTTTTTTTTCAGAACTGGGAATTGAACTCAGGCCCTTGCACTTGCTAGGCAAGTGTTTATTCTACTGACCTATCTCTAAGTTTATTCAAGAACTCTCAACCAATTAGGTGAGGTTAGAACTAAAGCCTAATACTTCTACCTGGCCTGTCTGGTCCTCCTCCTGATTTTCCACAGAAGTCATCCTAACCATCTGAATCCAGAAGGGCTCAGTCACAGTAACAAAGGCATGGTGAACTTATCTTAATAGAAGGTTAATTGAAGGGAGATAGATTTAGTAATTCATCAATAGGGGTGAGTTAACAAATGAGTTGGTATGATGTGATTCTTTTCCTGCATAGAAATTATTTTTTAATCTCTTCTCAGAAAGAATGTTATGAATGGATCAACACGTGCTCTCTCCTCCTTTCTGAGCTCAAAGACAAAAGCATGAAATTATTGACAAATGAAGAAGAAGAAAAACTACTTGAAGAAGAGGTAAGTATTTCACCATGTGTCAGCGTTACAAAAATAGCATCTGTAATTATTCAAATTCTTCCTGTACTTTAGTAGATAATATGAGCAACTTTTTTCATTCAGTGTCCTGCATCTTTATCATTTACTGTATCAGACAAGAATTTTGGCAATCCCAGTAGTCAGGAGGCTGAGCCGGAAGGATCATTATAAGTTCAAGGCCAGCCTTGGCTACCAAGTGAGTTTTGGCTCTGGGCAAGAGCACTTGCAACTTTTTTTTTCTTGAGATGGAAGTCATCTGCCCAAACACTTTTTTCTGATCACTTTGTAAGCAAGTGGTTTTGTACCCTAGTTCATAA
>PVKA01043780.1:0-16563 GCA_004027165.1 Ctenomys sociabilis
ATGTCAATTAAAAGAGATCTCTTATTAGAAAAATTTGTAAGGGATAAAATCTTGTATTTATAATTAATGTACATATTTTGTATTTTTGTCTTAATACTAGTAAAATTTAGCTCAGTTTTATATATTTTATCACCTATTTAGACCTTAGATTTCCATTTTGTTAGTTCACTTCTCCAGATCTGGCTTTGTGGTATAGCCTGACAGTGCTCTCTGGTACCCAAATAGAATTTTCTGGAAAAGCACAAGCATACCCTTTGCTCCAGGTTAGTAGTGGACTGGGTCCCATTCATTGTACAGTATGCAGATCACTCCAAAGGACCCTTCCTAGCCTTCTTACTCTTACTTGATGGAATTCTTTCTGCTGCTATACTTCCATCTTTTATAGAATTAAAAAAATAATATTACCAAGTAAAGTCTGAAAATCTTGAATGGTTGATTGGTTGATCTGAACAGTTTGGGGCAATATATATATTGCCCCAATAAGTTGACCCAAATATGAAGAAGTTATATCTTGTTCCCCTTTGGATGTCATCACTAAGCCTTTTATTACTTAAATGATATGTCAAAATCAAACAACTATTTAAACCCCATGGCTTTTATATTGTACCCCAAAATATATATTTGTTTGTAAAATATTAAAGCTTTTTGTACCAATTTTAATTTATGGCTGTGAAACGAGCAGTCAACCTTATTTGGAAATAAAAGAATTTTAAGCAATCTTTTGAAATATCCCCATTACTGTAAACTTTCAGAATATGATTTTTTTGAAAGCAAACTGCTTTTATCTTTGAGATGGAAGCAGATTCCCAAGCCAATCACTTAAAGGGAAATGTAAAACACCTCTTCTGATGTCCATTGTAATGGAGAAAGAGAGAGAACTGCTGTAATGTCTTGCCTTTTCACTAAGCTCTATTCCTGGATGAATGATTCTTTATCTCTCCAGGTGGGTAACCCGGCTGCTTTTGTAGCTGCCCTACCTGGAGGCCATCCACACTTGCATTTGGAAAGCCCTTTAAAATGTTTTTCCTTTAATCAACCAGCCCTATTTGTAACCCATTTTTTCTAATAATTTTAAATGTTTTATCAAAGAAAGAATGATCAGTATCTCGTAGTGGATATCCTAAGTGATATGAGTCTGGAACTATCCGAATAGTGTTCTAAGTAGATTGAACTATAGCTTTTATTTCTCCTGCGTCTCAGTTACTTTTCACTCATTGCTGGGACAAAGTACTCGACATCCAAAACTAAGGAAGGAAAGCTTTGTTTAGCTCACATTTAGTACAGGTTTCAGTCTATACTCGGATGGCTCCAAAGTGGCATAAGGCAGAGAACCACAATTCATGGCAGCAGAAATCAGCTAAGAGCAAAGGGAAGAGCAGCAGCTACAGTTTCTAGGCAGCCTCTCTCTCCTCCTTTTATTATAAAGCAGCTACCCTGAGGCTGGAGGTGTAGAACTCACACAATATCCATACACTCCTCTTGCACAGGACGAGGATGTTTACGACTAAGAGTCCTGATTCTTTGCTGAGTCAGGTAGTTAAACTTGTAAACTTCTCAAGTTGACACAATGTATCAACCAATACACCCTGCATAATCAGCATCCATGACATTGGTACTACTAGAAATGGGCTTTCTCTCTCACATTTTACCTGCCCAAGTGTCAAGGTTGCTGCACAGCCCCTGGATGCTTTGTTCTTGCTGAGACTGGTACCACTTGAGCCCAGCAGTTTTTTTCTTTTTTAATAAAAGAATTGTATATACTTAGAAGCAACATCAACAAAACAGGTGCAACATTTTTTTTTTTTTTTTTGCAATTACAGAGTAGTATTCAGTTAACAGAAGAACAATTATTTTATATAACCTGCATCTGAGACAACCGAAGATGAAAACCTACTGTCCCCAAATATAACTAATTTGTGCTGTGTACCACCAAGAACCCACTTTAAATTTCCAGGCCAGTTTACAACCCCCAAACTGTACCAGGAAATGTTAGTGGCTACTGAAAATACCACTAGGACAGGGGTATCTGAAGACACATTCAGTAGTGTGGTAACTATACAAAAATAAAGACACTATACAGTTTAAAAAACCAACCTTCCACAGCATGCCAGCGATGTGCATAGCCAATGCCAAGGCCATAGGCAGCCATAGTCCTGACCCTCCTACATAGCACCAGGCACACAGACCTGTAGTTCATGATGTGTGTTGACCTTTGCAGCTGGGCACAGACATGCAGGTGGCGGGGGGGGGGATCCCAGCTGGGTTTGCCTAAGACTTGAGTGCAGGAACCTCCCTGAGCTCTGTTTGTGCCCCTCCCCCTGGTGACACATCGCTGCTTGAAACCAACTGCTCACAATTTAAAAGAGCTTTTTCTTCTTTTATCTAATGGAGCAAAGCTAGAGGTTTTAAACTCTTATCTGCTCCACCTTTGCTCTACCTTTTTTCTCCCATTTGATTATAAAGCAGTACTCCACTCTAAGTCCTTTATGGTGGTTTTAGAAAATAACACAAATACAGCAGCCAAAGAAACAACAGACATTTTTATGTACATCTATGAACATCTATGGTTCTTGAAACTCTGTACCATTCTTAACTTGACCCAACCTTTTTCCTTTTTGGCTTCTCTCAAACTTCTTTCTCTTTTACGTTCTTCATCTCTGTGCCACTAGTGAGCCTACATCTGGGTCTCCTGAGCCTCCATCCCCAAGTTTTACACCTGATGTGCCAGTATGAATGCACACCTGTGCTGAATATTGCTGGCTCTAACCAATCCACTTCTCTCCCTCACGTTTGCTTTTCAGAAGTGTTCCTGCTGCTCACGCTTATCTCGTAGTGGGTACCCTGATTGGATGCAGCATTATTCATTCTACCCAGGGAGAAATGGCAGCAGGAATGAGGAGAAAACAGACAAGAGGACAAAAGCTGGGTCAGAGGCTGACTCCTCTGCCTGGTTGGTGAGACAGCCCCGCCCCCCAAGCAACAATATCAACATCTACTTATACTTCTGCAAAGTTAGTAACAAGTGACACAAGGCTGCCTAGCGACTGATAGCTGACGTCAATCAGCCAGGATGCTTATCTCAGGATTGAAGTAGCTTGTTTGCATCGGGCATTGAGGCCTAGTCCTGCTTACACACATTTAACCAATTTGCTAGCTTCCATGGCTTCTGACACAGAAAATCACAGTGTTGTTATATACAAGGGTGAAAACCTGATTACAACAGGTATTGCATCCTGGCTAAAGCAATACAGTTAACAATAACAGTAGCCTCAAGCACAAACTAGCAATTGACAAACTGTGGTAGATATTAATTTGGTACTTTTAACCATAGGAACAAGTTCTACAATTATATAACAAAAACCAACTTAGGAAAAGAGTTTTCCTTTAGAGTGATTTTACCCTGCGAGAGGGCTTATGTTGCTTTCTACAACCCAACTGAGCAGAAAAAGGAAAAACAATCAAACAAAGAAAAATAAAAATAATAAAATTATTCTACTGTCTATAGTTCTGTGGAAGTGTTCAAGTGAGATCCCAGAAATGTTCTGTCATCCTGCTGAGTTCGCAGTAGGATTTGTGCTGGGTTGAGGCTGGGGCTGGTCTTCTGCTCACAATGTTCAGGATATCCACTTCTTCTTACCATGATTGTCTCTATGGTGCTATCCCAGTTGCCTTGATGCTGTCAGGCTACAAAAGCCTGGAGTTGCTCCCAGACCTGTGTACAGTTGTCTCTTTGTGGACTTTGTGCAGCTTCCTCAGTTCCACACTATGCACTCCTCTTGCATGCTGGTCATAGGGTGGGGGGAGTGCCCCTGACCTTCTGCAGGCCAAAGCTTCTTGCCTGCCTATGTTGCTTTGCTAAAGCCACACTACTGGTCATAGCCCAGGGGAATGCTTTCTAGTCTTTTGGATGTGGGTTGAAGACTGGCTTTTGGTGGTCACCTGAGCAGAGTCCAGCTGGTCCCAGCTCCTACCTGTCATCAGAATTCCCCTTAGTGTGCTTCCTACCTGTTGGCAGTCTACTGTGACTGAATGTCTCTTCCTTCATTCCACTCCAGGACTTTGGCAGTGAAGCAAGTTGGAGCTATTCTGCTGCTGGTGTCTTCCCTAAGCCCTTGGAAATAAAATGAATGGTCCAGCTGCCTACTTCTGTTCCATGTGTCTATGTGATGGTTAACCTTACTCATCACCCACTGGCTCTGCATGGTCCCTTGGGAAACATTGTCTCATATTCTCAGTACTGCTTTAGACCTTTCCTCATGGCCAACCTTCTGGTCTCCTATGTATCCCTGATGCTGGTCCCTTCTAATTTTTGATATATACATGTATTAGTATAATTTTGATATATTGTGTTTTAGTTTATTGGAAGACATCTTAAACTTTCATTTAAATTCCTTCCATTAACCATGGTTAACAGCATGTTGTTGAATTTCCTTGTATTTTTATATTTCTTTTTGTTCTTATTGTTGATTTTACTTTCTTGTGTTATAATTGGAAAGAATAGTAACATAATGTCAATTAAAATTATTAATATAGGACATTTGACCTAATATATTATTTTCTATAGGACATTGTATATATTCTTTGGAAAAATTTTGATTTTCCTGCTATTAGATGAAATGTTCTGCAATATATGTTGCCTATTTTCTTTATAGTATGCTCTAACTCTGAAATATTATTTTAACTTTCCACTTGTATAATCCTTCAGTTGCTGAAGGGTGAGTGAAGTCACCACCTATGATTGTATAAGAACCTTCTCTCCTTTTATTTTTTTTTGAAGTTGATCATTTTGTTTTTATAAAAATGCATTTGTTAGTCTACCATTACATATTAAAGATCATAGGGCAAACGCTTCATAGCTGTAAATGTTGAATCATTTTATTCTCTCCTTTTTATTTTAGTAAATTTTATGTATTTAAAATAGAGGGGCTGAGGAGATGGTTCAGTGCTTCCCTGGCAAGCACAAAGGCCTGAGTTCAATCCCTGGTTCTGAAAAAAAAAAATTCCTTCTATATTTAAAATAGAGTGTTCCAGTCCTGGAGGAATATATATTTATAATTGTTAGATCTTCTTTCTGAATTGATCAACTTATCAATATGTAATCATATTTTTTCCTTTAAAGTTTTAAATTCTTTTATTTTAAGGAGGAGAAACGATATAACAATGAAAATGAGCTTCAAAACAGTTTAGCAGGGAAGTTACAGTCATTGCTACAGTGCCTCTTATTGTCTTTGTAGTAATTATTCAGGGTAGATATATAGGCATATTATTTTGTCTATGCAATATTAGTACTATTAAGGCAAGTTTCTCATAGGTAGCATATAGTTGGGTCTTGTTTTTAATCCATTCAATCAGTTTTTGTCTTTTAATTTGGTGATTTAGCCAATGTACAGTCAACTTATTTTTTAATCAATATTCCTTCTGTTATTTTAACTGTTTTCTGAGTGTTTCATATATTCTTTATTTTTTCCAACCTTATTATTGAATTTCCCTGTTTAGTTGTTTTTATTTAAAATAAAGTCAGATTGTCTTGTTTCTATTTTGTATATCTGTTCTGCTGCTGAGTTTTATATATTTATGTGTTTCCATGATTGTAGTTATTCCATTATATCTAGTGTAGTAATTCTTTAAATTACTATTCTAGTAGTGGTAAATTTTTTCAGTTTCTGCTTGAGAAACACAGGGCTGGGGAGATGGCTCAGTAGAATAAGCACTTGCCTGGCAAGCACAAGGGACTGAGTTCAATCCCTGGCTGCTCCAAAAAGAAACAAAAAGCCCATTTTATTTCTACTGTATTTCTGACAGTTTTACTACCTGTAGTATTCTTGTAAATTTTTCTTTTTCTTTCATGAATACACCAACCTATTCTCTTTTGATCTACAAAATTTCTGTTGAGAAATATGTTGTTAATTAATGGATTTTTGCTTGATTCTTTTGAGCGACTTCTGTCATATTCTTGAATTTCTCATTTATAAAATGAAATGTTTTTCTCACTTTATTTTTTTTTAATAATTTTATTGAGAAACAAACTGTAAGGAGGCAGTTTCTAAACTGATTAGTAGGATAGTTTCAATAGTAAATATATTGCCTATTATTATCTTAGTGGTTATTCATTCTACCAAATCCAGATATGACATCCTGTCCACAAACACTGTTAGAACAAATCTTTTTAATCATTGAATTAAGAGAAAGTAACTGTATATCTATCCTAATTTGTATATACAGATACAAAATGGTCATTTATTTGTATATCCTTTTATGTTTAATTTTGTCAGAGAAGGGTATTCCATTGCCATTTAAATATTGTAGGTGTATGAATTCAGCAAAATATTCCAATATAGTCCAGTACTCCATAATAGTGGTTTATTCGTAAGACTGGCAATGTCAGAAGCTATTGATTTAAGCCTTTTACAGCTCAGCCTATTAATATGGCTTTACTTTATACTTTTATGCTGGATTGTTAAGACCAAGGTAAAGCAAGACCTATATAGCAAGAAATGTAACATTTTTATCTGTGAAGTTCAGTCAAGTTCCCCCAGGATTTACCCTGAAACCCTGTACTGCAATTTGTAGTTCCTTTGTCAGTGTCAGCCATGTGGATGAGTCATAGCAATTGCTTGACCAATTTGCTCTCTGTGAAAGCCTGAGAGAATGTTTTCTCTCCATGTGACTCTCCTTAGGCACAGTCTACATCATTGATCACATTCCTTTGTGGCTCCATAATCTCCTTGATCAGAAAATTTGGGACACAACTGAGTTACATGATGTTACAGTACAGGTTCTCCTATACCCTGAGTCTTCATTGATCTTGAAAGGCTAGGGCCAAAATTTTGGCTGACCTTGCAGGTTTCATTCTCTAATTTTTGGTCTGCAAACTTAGGTAGTTAACACTCCAGAAAAGAGGGTTATTATTATTATTACCCTACAACATAGGCAGTTGAGCTTAACTATCTGTGTGTATATGAAACATCTTAGGCTTCACATGGAACAGGTATTTTCCATCAAGTATTGATACGTTAAACTTTAAGTTCCTACAGAATATGAAGAAAAAAATTTAAAATATTAAAAAATATGAATAAATAATTACATGTTTTTACACAGAAATTTAGAAATCTAACCATATACAGCATTATAGCAGGACACTCCTGTGATATTTTTTATCTCTTTTTTCATTTATTACCCTTTTTTAAACAAACATTTATTTGAGAGACAGTATGGAAATAATTGATATGTAATGACAAGCAGTATGTATTTAGAAGAGCAGAATGACAGGGTTTCCAAGCATGACCCTACTATTACACATTGCTATCTTCAGTGAAGTTGCTTAGTTCACAGTTATCAGCATATATAGTTAGTCAGGATAAGAATCCTACCAATTAACTTCTAGTTTCAAAACCTGCTGATGTTTCTCAGGATCATTGCCTTACCGATCTTGTGTATAAATGTATGACTTTACCCCTCTCATGTTCCCCAGCTTTTCTTCTTACCCTCTCTTCTTTGTCTAATCTTCAAGTTCTCACTTTCCTTTTACTTGTTTTATACCTATGTTTTTGTATTTCTTCTTTTGATTTCTTATACTGGGGAGACTATACGATATTTACATATGGTTTATTTTACTTATCAGTGTATCTTCAAGTGACATGCACTTAAATATAAATGCTTCAAGTTTATCATTCTTTATAGTTGAGTCCATTGTATAAAAATACCACATCTTTTTCATCCATTCCTCATGTGACAGGCATCTTGGTTGTTTCCAAGATTTGGCTATCACAAATTGTGCTGCTATAAACATAGGTACACATATATCAGTATGATATGACATTTTCAGTTCCTCCGGGAAAATTCCCATTAGGAGGATAGCTGGAAATGGGATTTCCCATCCTAGCTTTTTAAGGAGTCTCCACACTGATTTCCATAATGGTTGCATCAGTCTACATTCCCACCAGTAGTGGAGAAGGGTTCCCTTTTCCCCACAGTCTATCCAACATTTCTGGAGTGAGATGGATTCTCAGTGTTGTTTTACTTTGTATTTCATGGATGGCTAGTGATGTGGAGCACTTTTTCATATATTTATTAGCTTCTTTAATTTCATCCTCTGAGAAGGGTGTGTTCATCTCATCTGATCATTTCTGGATTGGGTCTTTAAATTTTGAGGCCCTAATGTTTTCTATGTTCTTTATAAATTCTAGAGAGCAGACCTTTGTCTCAGTGGGTTTTCTTTTCACTTTGTTGGTAATTTCTTTTGACATGTAGAAACTTCTCAATAAGAGTTGGTCTCAGTTGTTAATTTTTTCAAGTGTTACCTGTGTGATTTGATTTTTGTTCATGAACTCTTTGTTTCCTACTTTCTCTTCCAGGAGATTTAGTGTTTCTGTTTTAGTGTGTAGATCTTTCATTCATTTTGATTTTAACTTTATTGTTTTGTCAACGTTTATTATTCAGCATCCCATTGATTATACTTAGGATCATTATTTTTATTTTTGTTTATTTTTAATTTATGTATTTGATATAGACTCTTACTATGCAGCTCAGACTCATAGAGATCCTCATGCTTCAGCCTCCTCAGTGCTGGGATTAGAGATTTTTGCCACCATTGTCCAGTTTTAGTAGTCACCTTGGCGGGCCTGGGTTGGGGCCAGCACAGCATTCTCTAGGAATTTCATAAAATTTCTTTAGATTAGGATTCATTTATGCATAATTGTGTTCTTTTCACATGGCTAGGGTTTGACCATATGAATTTTAAAGAGACACAAGCATTTGGATCACACTATGCCTTTAGAGACTTCATGAATCCTTGGTTTACACTCTCATATGTCTATTCATTCTTCCAAGTGGCCAAATAGCTAAGTTTGAGCCCTTGTATACCACTTCCCAGGAAAACATTCAGTCCTGGGCAAGGAATAACAGTTGGTCCATGTCTTTGTAATCTGCCACCTGTTACTGACCCTTCAGATCTCAGCTTTAATGTCTTCTAAGGCCTTGCTACTCAAAGTGTGGTTCTTGAACTAAAACCCCAAATCTTCTGAACTAATTACAGTTTAACACAACCCCTAGGCAGTATGGCTGGACATTAAAAGTTCCTTAAGTTCATGGAGCTTTTACTTCTCTGACCAGATCATAAACTGGTGTGTTCCTCAATAGACTACAAATTCATGAAGATAGAGCCTGTGTGTCTTATTTCTTAATGTTCTGAGCTCTGAGTGTAATATCAGAAAAAGCGTAAAGGCTTAAACATGTTTATGGAGAAGACGTGAAAAACCTGAATGCTTGTGTAAGTATAGACTGTAGCGGTTACAGTTGAAGCCTACCCTGCAGTCCTATCACTCACCTGAACTCACCTGATGTATCTATCGCAAGACAATTTCAGCTTCCATTCTCAAGTCCTGGAATGCTTTCTTTCCTATCTGTGAGTATTTTAACCATGAGAGTTCTCAAACTTCAACTGGTACCTGGCAAGGCTGCTTAACACAATCCAATGGCCTCTATCCTCTTAGATTCTGATTTAAGAGTTCTCAGATGGGACCTGAGAATTAGTATATATATTACAGGTCCCCAGGTGACACTGCTGCTGGTGCTGTGGCAACAACATTTTAGGATCCACTTTCCAGTGCAGAGGTAACTCAGCTCAGCTGCTTGATTGTCTGACCTAAGAGTATGGAGGAGAAAACATTCCTGGTACTCTCAATCTGTGCAGAACACAATAACTGGATAGATGATTTCGCTTCCTAAACTTTCTGAAAAATGGTTCTGAAATGTGTCCCAGCTTGTCCCCTGAGGTTCCCCAGTGAGCTCTGTTCCCTCCGTGGTGATTCTTTTCTTGGCTCCTCTCTTTTCTCAATGTCCTCATTTGTGTTTTATGGGATTTCCTCACACATAACCTATCTTTGCTCAAGTTCTTGTTTCAGGGTCTGTTTGAGGGGAATCCAAATGAAGTCAATATCTTTTGTCCAAATCCTTCTAGATCCCTTGACCCTAATCATTGATTTTCTCTGGTAAGTTTCCACCTTACCTTTGTGGGAGGTCAGAGTTTCTCAACTCAACTGTGAGAAAGAAAAGTGGTGTAACATGTACTAACAAAGTTGATTGATTTTCTTTTTTAGCATTATCAAGTTAGGTTTTTAATTTGTTGTGTAATTTTGTTTTTCTTTTTCTTTTCTTTTTTTTTTGTCTTTTTGAGACAGGGTCTCACTATGCAGTTCAGGCTGGCCTTAAACTCACTTTGTAGCTCAGGCTGGTCTTGAACTCACAACAAGCCTCCTGTCTCAGCCTCCCGAGTGTAATTTTGTATTTAATGTCTGTCTTTTCTGCTGTGCTTTTAGCACAGGGTCTTTCTTCTTCACTATCACTCTTTCGAATATAAAAGAATACACAGCACATAATAGGCACTTACTGAACATTTTAGAATAAATGACCTAATGAACAAATCTTTCTACTTTACTTAATGTTTCACTTTGCTATAAATTTCCATTTTATTCTCCAAGTCCATGAGAATTAGAAGAGTTGTTTTGATTCCTTTTCTGGGATTTATCAAGCATTTTGCTAAGGGCTGTGAAAAGATATTGCTTCCGAAATTCTCAAATTTTGATGTGCATTCAGGTTCTAGTCTAGTATGTCTGGTGTAGAACCTGAGATTATGTGTTTCTAACAAGTTCTTAAGTAATGCTTAAGATACCCATCTGGAGACTGTATTGTAGAAGACAGAAACTATGTTAGTGATCTTCCACTTTGGATGTCACACTGTAATGCCCTGCAGCTTTAAGAATGACACCTGGGTTCCACTACCAAAGATTTTTAGTTGGGTCAAGTGCTGTGAAAACTTCCAAGTTGAGTCTAATATTTGCCCCACTAGTCCAGGATAATGGTTCTAACACCTCACTGTGCATCAGACTCCCCAGTATGGTTTGCTGAAATGTATTGCTGGGCTTCTACCCAAGACTGTCTATGAAGTTTGGTAATGTAAGAGCACACAGTCATCGAGTAGTTACTGCATGATGCAAGGGTTGATCAGCAGGCCAGGAGCAAGCCAAGAAGGGCATTACATGCCAGTCTTTCTTTCTTCTTTAAAAAATGGGGAACCTGTGAAAGTCAGGGCCAAGGTGACCTTGAGAACAGCCTCTAAGACAGTTTCAGTATATCAAATACAAAACAAACTGTGCACCCAGAAATAATTAGATCTTGCTGTGAGGGCAATACTGACATAGATGTACGCATTGGGGGCTCTTAGGGCTATGTGTCTATATGACCCTCCAAAGCCTCATGCAGTTGTGGGAGTGGCTGACTCTGGAGTGTGTGATTGATTTGCTGTTTTAAATAAATAAACAAACATAAATAAATAAATAGGAAGGAATGAGGATCTTATTATCATTACAGCAAATGCTGAGGCCTGAGAAACACCAGGCTTTGTGAGGGGAAGCTTGGAGCAAGAGAATATCTTTGTTTTAAATAAATAACCAGGAAGGAATGGGGCTATGAGTGTGAGTGCTGCACCCACCCTAGGATGGGGAGCTTACATACAACACAAGGGACAGAAAGAGTCTTTCCTGGTCCCTTTTCCCTTCTTGCTCTTGTTGCTTTTGCTGTCATAAGCTGTTATCCTCTGTTGTGCACCAGCCAGTGTGGACTCAAACCTCCACAAATCGTGTGCTCAATAAACCTTTCCGTCCTTAAGTCTAGGCATCAGGAATTTTGTCCCATTAATGAGAGAAAAATAACCAACACAGGGGCCTTAAGAATGGAGAGAGAGGGCCTAGGGGGATAGCTCAGAGGTCTTAGAGCCTGCCTGGCAAACACAAGGTCCCAGGTTTGATCTCTGGGGCCACATGCAGTGCCAGCCCTGAAACAGAAGGAGGTGGTGCTCGCCTATAATCCCAGTGCTGGGGAGGCTGAGACAGAAGGATCACTATGAGTCGGAGCTGCATTGTACCAGATAGATAGATAGATAGATAGATAGATAGATAGATAGATAGATAGATAGATAGATGATAGATAGATAGATAGATAGATAGATAGATAGATAGACAGATAGATAGATAAATGATGGAGAGAGATAGACAGAAGCCAGAGGTGTCAATCTGACGTTGGAGTTGGGGTCCCTGAATGTTGACGCCTGTAAACTAATTGATAGCAGCACTAAATACACATGTAAGAAGAGTTTAGGTGTAAGACAGGATGAACATAGAGGAGGCAATACAGATTCATCTACTGAGGCTACAGTATCTGATGGGCAATTGCACATTGCAGTCCTATAATTTAGAAGAAGGCTTGAAGAAGATGATACATTCAAGAATGGGAATGATTTGATTGTAGATATTAAGAAAGGAAAGACCCAGTTTATGCATACTGTTGGTGCCTAAAAGTAGCCCCAAATTTAAGGCTCCTGGGGACATCGATTTATTTGGTCACAAGTCTACCCACTGTGGTTCAATTCTTATGCACAGATTGTCTGTATTCCACAGTTTCAGATGGGGCAACCTGACTGGAGAGAGAGGAACCACTTCTACTATTCCCGAGGGAGGGCTTAGAAGTCCAGCTCTCGTAAGCAGCTGGCAGGTCAGCTGGGAGATCAGCTAGGCATATGGTCCAGAATCTCAATTGCTTCATCACCTGGGACTTTCTGGGGATGATCAAGTTTCATAGGCTGATGTTTCCTTGGGATGTTGTGAGCATTCGTTAGAAGTCAGAGCATCATCTCCTGCTGTTCACAAGCTGTACCTATCTTATAGAGAGGGGGCACATGCTCTTTCCTCCTTGTTCAGGGTGCTGAGCTCTAAGAGAGTATAGAATTCCAGCCATGAGCCTGGAGAATTCTCAGGATCACAGTGGTTCCCTAACTGCTGATGCTCAGGGGACCATCCCAGTCCTCAGTGGCAGGGTGACATCCCCTTATGCCTCCTCTCCAAGTCCACTCCACACAATGTGTCAAAGCTGAGTTCCACAGAGACACCTTGAAGGCAGGTGCAAGAGTTAAGAAGCAGTGTGTACACACTCCTCACACTCTAATCACTGGCAGGACTTTTCAGGGAGAGCATTTTTATAGGACATGGCAAGCATCCTCTGACAACAGCTAGTCCCAGATGACTGACCGACAGGCGCTCTGAGAGAGCTGCTCAGTTCATTGCCTTCCTGCTCAGCATCTCTGGAAGAGACGCTGGCTCTCTTCCTGGAGAGCACTCTGGAAGCATCTTCCAGTTGAGTCTAATATTTGCGCCTTCCGAAGTCGCATTAACCTTCTGGGCCAGGACACAGGCCCTTAGGCCATCTGTTCATGGCAGCAGATTGAAGAACAGCTTCTGTTCTCATTTGTCAGAGCTCTGTTATAGCAAAGGAATGCTAACATGGCTTCTTTGGAACAAATGAAAACCCGCAGGCCTTCTGCTTGCTAATGCAGGAAGGCCACCAGTCAGTATGGGTATTTGGGACCTGAAGATGGATGCCCCAGAATGGAGCACCTTGCTTTCTGTGCCCATTTAGTTCATGAAAAATTCTTGAGCCTGATGCTTTGCCAGGCACAGGGCTTGCCTGGGTGAGCGGCATCTCCCTGCCCAGGGCAGGGATAGACAGAAATGGAAAAGCCAACATCAGAGTCCTGGAGTTGAGTTGGTGGGATTCAAGCCTTGCAGGCTGTCCTAGTTTGGCAGGCACATGGTGACTGTTCCTGGGCTCTGCAGTTGTGCAGTTGTGAACAGTGGTCTGGCAAAGGCAGGGGAGGAAGCTCCTTGGCCTGTGAAATGACAGTCTGCGAAGCCCAGGCCATGCACAAGCCTACTGAGGACACAGAGCCTGGCACCTGCGTACTGGGCAGCAACCTCTTTGGTGAGAAGCCAGTGTTTTTCTGCCCCTATTGATGATTCACATTTCTGTACTATTTTATGCCTTTCAAAGTTCCTCAACAGGCAAAGGGCCAGAACGACTCCTGGAGGAATGCTAAGGACACTTTTAAGGACAAAAGGGTTGGTGCTGTAAGATTCAGCCCAGCTGTCTGGACTCCCAAAGCTGGTCATCACTTACAACCATTTGCCTTAATGCCAGCTTCTCCCACTTCAGAGTGCTACCATCATCTTGGGACCTTGTTAAAACACCAGATGTTATTCAAGAGGGTCCTGTGCTGGAGTTTGGGATTCAGTGTTTCTAACAAGCATCCAGGAGATGCTGCTCTCAAGATCACACTCAGATCAGTGAGGGTCAGAGGGTAGCCTGCCAATTAGTGTTTTGTAAGTAAGTCATCTACACACACACACACACACACACACACACACACACACACACACACACAGGCACACTTACTGGTATTATTTGTGGCTGCACAGTGGAAAGTCTAGCAGTTTCAGTGAGGACACAATGCCTACAATATTTACTTTTCTTGCTTGTTACAGACAAAGCTTGTGTACAGACTCCTGATATACAGTTTAACAAGGCTGCTGATCCAATTTGCCTGGGAAGTTGGCAGGCTACCTGGGCCCTTTCTCCAGTGATTCTGATGTAATGGCTCTAGGGTGCAGCCTGGGCATGGAGACATTCGAGGGCTCCCAGGCAATGTGAATGGGCTGCAGGCCCCAGTGGGTTAAGTGGGGCCCCACTCGGTGTCCTCCCTCCCTCCTCTCCCTGCCTCCTCCCTGTTCAGCCCTGTGATTTTCATTTTTAGATCTGGAATTTGCAGCTGATTCCTGCAGCTGCTTTGGGAACAGATTTTAAGGAGAAAGTTAGAATGCACAGCTGAGTTCTGCATCTCCCCCACCTCCAGCACATTTATATGCAAATAGCCAAGAGCCTTGTTTTCGCAACTACTAAAATTGAATCAGAATCCAAAGATCTTTTTACGTTGTTTAACCTTTCATGGTTTTTCCTTTTGCATTTCTGGGCAACCATCCCTGTCTTTTGTTTTCCTCTTGTATCCTCTAGTGCGCGGTCAGCCTTTTGCTGCCTCCTTATTAATCAAAGCAAATTAAGCCTCATTTGCTTATAGCTGTACTTGCAGGGAGTGGATGGTATTCAGTATCTGCTGGTTTCCACAGAGAGGGGAGCATCCTACTGTGTATGAATAGGATAAAATTACTTGTCAGTCAGAAGTTGACAGCAGAGGTGGTTGTTTGAGGGAGAGAGGTATTTTTCAGAAGCTAACAAATGTGCTTCATTTCCTGGTAGCGTAGGAAGGATTTTGGAACAACAGTTACCATATATAGGCCTGGGCTTTGGCTTGGGGAATGGTGGTGGTTCGCATTTTATTTGGAAATAATTTAGACTTTTAATAAAAGCACAAAAGGACTAAGAAATATTAATTTATATATTTCAGGCCACGCTCCCAAATGTTCCTCATTTGCATAACAATATCAGGATCAAAATCAACAAATTAATTGATATCTGTTCTATAGAACTACCCCAACTTGCCAGTTGTTGCACCCATGTTTTTCGCCAACACCCACATTGTATTCAGTTGTCCTATCTGAGACTCCTTTAATTTGGGATAATTCCTTATTCTGTCTGTGTCTATCAGGACTTTGACATGTTGAAGTTAAGTTGTAGAATGCCCATTCTACCTTTGTTTGGGGGGAAGTTAAGTTGTGGGGAGCCCACCCTGTAGGATTCTAATGAGCAGCAAGAGTTGAGAACGCTGGTCACAGGCACTGGGGGCCAAGACCATTTAGTTAGTAAATGGTCTCTCAAGGCCAAGAGGAAGCTGACGTAGGGCTCCACAGAGTGCACAGGCCAACGAACCTTGACCCACCTTTGGTTTCTCTCTTCACTCTTCCTAGGTCTTTCCCTCTAGATCTCCTCTTTCTACCTCTTTGTCTAGGTCTGAAGTTATTAACTCCAGCCACTTGGCATTAAACTCTCTCATGGCACCTGGATGTGGTGCCAGTTTCTTCCTTTCTCTCCCACCACCAAATGTTGAATCATGTCTCTGTTCTGCAGAAAATCGGGGTAGGGTGGCTGAGTGCAGACCCATCAGCCTGCATGCTTCTGCATGATGGGCCTGCTCTTGCTCCAGGCTTCCCCTCACAAAGCATGGTGTTTCTCAGGCCTCTGCATTTGCTGTAATGATAATAGTGCCCTCATTCTTTCCTGGTTATTTATTTATTTGTTTGTTTGTTTATTTATTGAGACATAATCTTGCTACATTGCTCTGGCTGGGCCTTACTTGAAGTTCTAATGCTTCTCCCTTAGCCTCCTGAGTAGCTGAGGTTATAGGTATGAGTCACCATGCAGGGCTCCTCTCAGTTCTTTAGTACTGCCTGCGCCAATACCTCCCCACCCCGCAGTCCTATTATTTTCCTCTCCCTTGCTCCCTGGGAAGAGAAATTTTGTCTGTTTTGCTTACCTTTGTCTGTCAAGAAATGAGGGCAGTGGCTTATATGAAAGCAAAGGCTCAACATATACTTGTTGAGTAAATGAAATAAATCATAGTAAATGAGATATTGACAAGCAGTTTAATAACAGACTGAGAGGAGATTCCATTTGTAACTGAGGGAAATACTTCAGGGTCTATCTTTTTTGGTTGTTTAGCTTCCTATTATTTAAACTACCATTTCTTTTCTGGAACTTTTCATTTTCCTACTTCATCTGTTACCT